>PVJO010005962.1:0-61227 GCA_004026905.1 Hystrix cristata
GCGCTGGCTCCCTGGAGCGTGCGGAGAGTCGGAGGAGCCACAGCGCTGCGCGCCTGCCGCGGCCTTGCGCCTCCTGCTCGCTCTCCTCGCCTGCGCAGAAGGGGCTAAAAGCAGGCGGCGAGAGGACGCGGCCGAGTGGAGGTGGCGCGTGCGTCTCCCCTCCGCGGCCCGTGTGGACCTGCCCAAGGGGAAGGGGCGGGGCCCTGCCTCCGCGAGGACCACAGCGGCGACACCTGTGACGTGTGCGGGCCACGCCATGAAGGGACAGGACTGAGAGACCAGCGCCCCCACGCAGGCTTTCAGAGGCGTGCAGGGCCGGGAAGGAGTCTCAGGGAGCCTCTTTCCTGTGCTTTCAGATAGACTGCGCGAACCAGACTGGACGCGGAGCCAGAGAGCCAGCACCAAACCAAGGGACAGCTAGATGCCCTCCCTCGGCAGGGCCTGGACCAGCTGGAGGACGCATCTGCAGAGGGGCCGGAACTCTCAGCCTCTCTGAGGCAATAACACGGCTCAGCAACCTGGTAGCTGACCTGGAGGGGACGGCCAAGGAGCTGGACGCCAGCACTCTGAAGGTGCAGGTCCCGATGCTCTGTCTGACCTGCAGCACCCCTCTGGGAACTGTGCAGGGAGGTGCTCGTGTGACGTGTGGTGATGTGTGGCGATGGCTTGCCTAGGGCCACACAGTGCTGCTGCAGCAGAGTGGTGTGCAGAAGGGTGATGTCCCCCAGCTCCCGAGGTGGCACCGCAGAGTGGCCTCAGGAGTGAGTTGGGAAGGGAATTCAGAGGTGACAGGAACCTGCCAGCTGATTATAATTCTCACTCTCTTTCTCTCTTTGCTAGAACGCCAGCGACTTATTGAACAGGTATGAATCATCTCTGCTTACTTCCCATGCGTGCCAACACCTGCGAGGCCACAGACACGTACAACCATCACAATGTAGAGCTGCACGCGGGCTTTGCCAGCGTCAAGGAAATCCGCTGTTCCATTTTGTACCTTCGTGCCACATGGCCTGTGGCGACTCCACAGAATCCATGAGTATGTATGCATTTATGAAGGATTTCTTTGTTTCTAGGCGCGCACTGCAGAAGTTAAATGGAATCCTCTCTCTCCTTCCTCCAACCAGTCCAGCCCCTCGTTAGGCCTGCCATTTCCCAAATACATCCTTATTTCCTCAGCCAGACAACTGTATCCTTGGACGCAGCCTCCTTCCAGAACCAGGCTCACGTTTGTGGCTCCAGTTACAGAGGCCAGATCCACGCTCTCCAGGACCATTTGTGTGATCTCTGACCTGTGAACTGATGGTAGCCCCTATCACACAGTCTCAGAGTAGAAGCACTCAGGCATGTAGACGGCACAAGCTCGTCAGTGGTGCCGCCTCAGCACATGGATATGTGGGAGCAATATTCCTTCCGAGCTCCAGTAGATTTGTTGTCTGTACCACCCAGCTTGTACTTACTCATTATTGTTGTGGCAGACAGTCTGAAGGGTGGCCTGCAAGATCTTTACCTCCTGCCCTTCAGCGGTGGGATCTGACATGCCTCCTTTACCTTGCATAGGATTCCTCTTTGCTAATAGGTTGTGGAGCCCTGCTTGCTGGCTTGCTGGCTTGCTGGACAGCACCCCCTGGGAGGGTCTCCTGGCAGCCTGTGGGAGCCAGAGCTGCCTCCATCCTTCCGCCACAGGACTCAGAGGCCCTCAGATCCCGCTTGTAAGAAATGGAGTCTGTCAACAACCAGAGTAGGACTGGAAGTAGGTTCTTTTCAGCTGAGCCCCACATGAGCACTTGGTCCAGCTGGTCATTGATTACAGCCTTGACAAAGTAGAAGACCAAGGTAAACTGTGCCCCAATTTTTCGCAACTGTGAGGCAATGACTGTGGGTTGTTTAAAGGCTGTATACTTGTAATTTCTGTGGAAAAATTGGTAATACAGTTGTGTATCATTCTTTGTGCATGTCTTGTTTCTTTGGGTGAGCAAGGACAACTCTGTGTTTCCAGTGTGTAAGACAGGGCCTGGCTCACAGTTAGTGTTCAATACAACTTTAAATGGATGCAGGAAAGAATTTGTGCAAAGCATGAAGACCCTACTTGATCCTCCATGTTTAAAGGGAGTCATTACATGGGGCTGGAGATTTAGTTCAGTGATTAGAGTGCTTGCCTTGCAAGCACAAGGCCCCGAGTTCGATCCCCAGCACCAAAAAAAAAAGGGGGGGTCATTACTTGTCTTTTAGCCAGGATTTACTGAGTTCTTGCTGAGAGCATCAATTCTGTGCTAGGCACTGAGGAAATAAAGAAAATGACATAACCACGAGGAACTGCCATGTTGTACTGCAAAGTGGAAATTTAGTGTCAGACGAGTTTAAGCCTCACTCCTGACTCCCAGTAACCACTGTAACACTGGACAGGTTCCTTTGTCTCTCTGGGCATCAGCTCTACTTCCTTTTAAAAGAGGATGATAACTGTGACTTTGGATTGTTGTAAGAATGAAATGTAAGAATTATACATGCTCAGCACCTGCTACAGTGCCCAACACATTATAAATATTAAATATACTGCTGGGTGTGGTGACACACCTGTAATCACAGCACTCAGGAGGCTGAGTCAGGAGGGTCATTGTGAGTTTGAGGCCAGCCTGGGCTATATAGTGAATTCAAGGCCAGCCTGAACTGCATATCGAGACCCTCTCTCAGAAAAAAAAAAAGAAAAGAAAAAAAAGAAACAATTATATTAATCTCGCCTTTTTAAAAAAATTCCACTTCCAGACCCAGCAGCTGCAGAAGAGTGCTGACAAGGTTAGACTGTCACAGGTGCTAAGTGCCTCAGGAAATCAGGGCAGATCCAGACACTGGAGAAGTCAGAGCAGGTTTTGTGGGCTCTGACACTAGGAGAGAAATGTGAGAATGTGCCAGGTCAGAATAGCTACTTGAAGGAGAGTGTGGCCAGGAGAAAGCACACCTGCGAGGAGACGGGCTAATCCGGCATGTGCAGGCACAGGGAGAGGTCAAGTGGGTGCAGCGACGACACCGAGACCCGCGGAGCTGTCGAAGGTGGAGAGAGAGTGACGTTCCCGGGAAAACCAGTCTGGACCCCGCGTGTGCGGTGGACTGAGCGGGCAGCCGGGCTTGGCAGGTGGAGGCAGGAAAGAGCCTGGTGTAAATGTTCGGGGGAAGGGGCTGGGGATTTAGCTCAGTGGTTAAAGTGCTTGCCTTGCAAGCACAAGGGCCCTGAGTTCAACCCCCAGCACCAAAAAATAAATAAATAAATAAATAAATAAATAAATAAATAAATAAATAAATAAATAAATAAATGTTCGGGGGAACAAAAGTGGTTACTAGGCAGGAAGCTGCTGATCTCAGGCAAAAGCGAGACCCAACTTGGAAGAGCAACACAGCCCAGCACAGAAGACCTCTGAAGGTCACAGTCCTTGCACCCTCGACGGGGTCAGTGTCACACGATACTGTCCCCATAGTGATGGGAGGAGACCTGCTCTGTCCTGGAGAGCAGCCCATGACACCTTCTTCCAACGTGGCCTCTTAGGGCCTCTGGGCAGCAGATGGTGGCCAGCTGGGTCCGTGAGTCGGCCTACTGAGAAAACCTGTCAAAGGAGACAGTGATGAGGGGCCAAAATCATCAGGCTCTTGTGGAGATTCAAGAGCTCAGCAGTGACAGGGTCAGCCGCTGGCAGGGAGAGAGGCGAGCTGCACGCGGCGGGTGCGGGGGCCAGACAGTTGCATTCTGAGGCTTGGGCTGCTGTTCACCCTCCGCTGATAGGGAACCCTGCTTGACCTCCACGTCTCAGTTCTTTCGTGTATAAGATGGACTATTAACAACTGTACCTACCTCACAGGGTTGTTGTGAGGATTAAAGGAGTTAAAATGTAAAGTACTTATAGTAGCAGGCATGGTGACACACACCTGTAGTCCCGGCACTCAGAGAGGCTGAGGCAGGAGGATCGCAAGTTGAAGTCCAGCCTGGGCAGTTTATTGATTAATCAAGAAGCTGTCTCAGAATAACAATAAATAAAAAGGTCTAGGGATATAGCTCAGTACAGAGGCCCCAACTTCAATCCCTAGTACTGGAGAAAAGAATAATAATAATGTTAACTCACGGTGTTTGACCAAAATGAGATTTATGTGTGTTATTTATCAGCATTTTTTGAGTCTCTAATTCCTCTTGCGGGGACTGGTGGTGTCCCCTAGCTCTGTATGCCACCTCTGCCACACCTTCCAAGGAGGCCTGAAGAATTGGTATTTCCATGTTTCCGTGCCTGTGCTTACAATAAATATCATGGTTTGTGTCTAGATGTCCCCCTAAAGCCTCATGTGGTCATAGGTGGGCTGGATCTGAGTGTTCGATTACCAAATTAGTCCACTGATTGGTTTGACTTAGTTCTGGTGGGATCAAGGATGTGATGCTAGGATTAAAGGTATTGGGATTAAGGGTGAGAGTGCTACCCACCCTAAAGCCAGGTAGCCTGGATAAAATATAAGGGACAGAAAGAGCCTTGCCTGCCCCTTGCTTGCATCCCTTGCTTACCTTGCTGCCTTCTGCCTTGCCTGGCCACCCTGCCTCGAACCCAGCTGATTGTGGGCTGAAACCTCTAAAAGCTGTGAGCTAAATAAACCTTTCTTCCCCTAACTTTGGGTGTCGGGTATTTTGTCTCAGCAATGAGAGAAAAGTAATTAAGACAATAAACTCTCCTGTTATTCAAACCAACCAGAGCGAGTCTCCCTTCTTAGAGAACAAGCTGGGGAAAGATCTAGTGTAAATATGTGGGTGTCGCAGCAAGCATGTGACATTGCTTTGGAGTCTGGGAAAGGCCACCTGGAGACCAGGGTCTCTAGATTGCACTTCTTGGGAAGGGAGCCTGAGGTCAACTGGGACGCTGTATCTTGGAGTCATGGTGATTTAGGACCCCATGCATGTCCTCCAAAAGTAAGTAAACTTCAAGTAAAAGTACCCTGGGGAGGAGTGGGTACTGACAGGCCAACACAAGCATTTCCACTCAGTACTGGTTTTATTATTTTTTTTTTTTTAGTGCATTAGTCCATGTGTGTAGCACATAATGCTTACATTCCTTGTGGGGAGTTGGTACATGTGATAACACATCCCAATTCCTTTTTTAGTTTTATTGTTTTTTGTTTCATTTTGTTTTTTGAGACAGGGTCTTGCTATGGAGTTCAGACTGGATTTAAATTCACTGTGTAGCCCAGCAAACTATAAAAATACACCAGAGATAAGGTCCTGGGGTAAGATAATTGCTAAACAAGTTTTCCTGAATTATGGTCCTGGGAAGCCAAAAGGCCGTAAATGCAAAAAGAAATGCAGAGAGAAGAGGGGGTGAAACAGGAAAGCGGATTGTGGGACAAGACAGATTGCTCGGGACAGACTGAACCCCGGACACCAGGCCCTGCACCATTTTCCCACATGTGGCTGCCTGTGTGTGTCCTAGAACCAGCCTGCCCTGACACCACCTGGTTCCTGTCTCCTACAGAGCTCTCCGAATCTCATCTTCCCATCCCTAGTCCTTCCCCTTCCCATCCCACCCCACGTGTCACTTCTTGTCCAGTCCAAGAGCAGCCCGGCTCATTAGACCGAAGAACACAGGTCACCCATTTCCCGCCCACCTCCATCTGCTTTTGCCCAGCGCGTGGCACAGATGGCACTTTTTCACTCCCGCCTCTGAGCTCTGCGTGACTCATTCCCTTCCACACTGCCTGTCTTGCCCTCAGCTGCTCAGGAAGATGGCTTCCCCCTGGGCCGAGTGCAGTTCATGGCCTCACCTCCCTGTCACCCTGTCCCCAAGGCCCAGCATCTGTGCCTCAGCTGGAAGCGGCACAATCAAGAGGAAAGGGCAGTGCGTGCTGCTGGGCAGGCGTGGCGAACGAGGACACAGAGACGACCCAGTGCCTCATGGGTCACACAGCATCTGTCTCATTCTCTCTTGTCCCTGCCTCCTAAGGTGCTTCGCTTCCTCCTTTCCTCACTCACCACATGTGTCCTTTGGACCTGCCACCTCCAAAAAGCCATCCAGACCGATCGTGTCCCTCCAGACAGGGCCACACGCCTCGCTGAGCTTCCGTAATGCCCAGGTGGACACCTGTCACTGCAGCCACCACGCTGAGCCCAGATGTCCTTTGTGTCTGTGTCTTCCTGGAGCACCTTCAGATACAGCACAAGCTTTGTTTTTTATTTCAAATCACCAGGGGCTGCCACACTGCTTTGCACACAATACACTGTTCTTCAGGGTATGAATCAGTGAACTCTAACATTATTCAAAGAAAGATGAAGAGAGGTGAGGTTTCTTGCTTAAAAATCATACAGTTTGTTGGTAACAAGGCTTCACCGAGAATCCAGGTCCCTTCTTCTGTCTGGTGGGGACGGTGGTGAGGAGGCAGACACCTGGGTGTCCCCTGGGCACTGGCGAAAGTCTTGAGCAGTAGACCGAAGGCTATGCCAGCTTGCCCCAACCAACCACACTACCACACTGTCCAAAGCAGCCACTTCTACCCCGAGTCCTCCAAGTGAGCGGGCGAGGGGTCAAGTCCACGCGGCACCCGATTTGAGTCTGAGGGTAGCTGCGCCCTCTCAGTAGCTCAGGGAGAAACCGGACCCTCGGCCCCAGACCCCGAAGAAGGGAAAGACCTCCCGAGCGAAGGAGGCCGTGAAAGTATAGATGTGTTCCTGGGTGACGGCATTGCAGAAGGTCACCCAGCCCACCTCGTAGTCCAGGGACACCCGCAACTGCCTGGGCTGCTCCTCCAAGGCCAGCCGGGTGGGGAAGGAGCCCAGGGCAGACACGAAGCCCCAGGCCAGCCGCACGGCCCACACCCCGTCCTCTGGCCGCAGGCGCAGCTCCCCCTTCCGCCGCACGTCCGCGTTCACCACTCCCACGGTGCAGCTGCCCCCGTGGGCCAGGTCCACGCTCACCACCCACATGTGTCTCCCTCCCGTGAAGCCGCGCAGGGCCAGCACGCAGGTGGCCCGGTCAAAGCGCTGGGGGCTGTCTGGCGAATTTTGCCATTTGTAGGAGAACCGAGCTTGCTGGTGGTCCTCTGACAAAAGGAGCTTGGGGTGGGAAGTCTGGGGGTCCAGAGAGATGTGAGCTGTGGGGAAAACCAAGAGAGAGGTGTCGGCAGGTGCGCTATGATTTTCAAGGGTGGCTTAGGCCTGGCTCCCCTCCGTGCCCACCTGCTAGTGTTTGACCATATCCTGCACCGCAGCACAGGGCTCGCCTGGGAATTTGTTAGAAACAGATTCTCAGAATCTGCCTCTGAACAGGCACCCAGGGCACTCGTTCACACGTTAAAGCCTGTGGTCCCTGGCAAAGCTGTTCTGCTCAGCACAAGTGGTACGCGCCCACTCGGGCCTCCACTTCCGGGACACCCAGCCTCCCCTCTGTCTCGGGAGCCAGACTCTTCTCCCCTGACTCTTCCTGCCACAGCCCTTACTCCCAGCAGGTTCTGTGGCCACCCTCAGCTTACCCACTTGGCCTCAGTAATTCTAAACCTTCAGACTGTAAGAACCACCTTCAACACCAGAACCTTCCGTAGAACCCTGCAGACTGTCATGTTAGTGTTGCAAACTCGAGACACTCATTAATCTGGACACGTCCACGGGTTAGGAAGCCCCTTCCAACAGCTCCAGGACTCCGCAGGGCCTTTGGGTGATACGGCGAGTGACAGCCCAGAAGGGTTTGTGCTTGTATCCCTGTCCCACCGGCAGGCCACCTCCTTCTAACGTCATCCGGGAAATGATATCTGAGGGGCCAGGGGTTCCCGGCAGTTCTGAAGCCAAAGTCCCCTGGTCTAGAAAGTCTCTCCATTGACCTCCGCCCGTCTAGTGTAATCTTCCTTCCAGCTCAACATGTGCGGGACAGACATGAGCTTCTCCAGGAATGTTGCCTGTACAGTGGTCCTTTCTTCATGGCGCCCTTTTGGGCGGGCCTTACAAAAGAAGTCATACACACACACACACACGCACGCACACACACATCATCCCTCAGTAATTGCAGAGAACTGGTTCTAGAACTGCTGCAGATACCAAAATCTGCAGCTGCGTAAGTGCCTCACGCGGAATGTCATAGTATGTAAACACACACATTCTCCTGTATACTTTAAATTATCTCTAGATTAACTACAATACCTAATACAATATAAATGCCATGTAAGTAGCATGTTATACTAGACTGTTTTGTGAATAATGACAAGAAAAAAATCAGGCCATGTTGAGCACAGACTCATTTTCTTTTCTGAGTATTTTCTGAGGTTGACTCCATGGGTACGGAACCCGGGGGTGCGGACACACGAGTATACCTGACACACATACACATATACGTGCATATGATACGTGTGAGAACGCAGATACGATTATCATCTCCTGTTTTCAGGGTCTCGTCACTCTCTGCCTTCCCAATGTGGGCTGCTTACCTGGCTCATAGTCCAATTCAAAGCAGAGTTTTTCTGCAAAAAAAAAAAAAATAAAACAAGGTGAGTTTTCCTTAGTCCCCAAGCCAGAGAACACCCTGGAAAGCAAGCCCCAGAAGAGGGAGGGACAAGGAAAGAAAGGAAGCCTGACTCTTCAGGCTTCATGATTCTAACCCTGCGCTTGCACCTGGCGGGGCGGGAGGTTGCTGTGCTGACACGCGCCCCCTTCAGGGCACAAAGCTGCATGGGCAGTGAGTTCCGGGGGAGCGGTGCTGCCTGCGGGGAGCCCTGCCTTGAGCCCCATCGCCCAGCTGGGAGCAGTCAGGGCTCCTGTCTGTGGAGCCCAGCGCATAGTAAGTGCTCAAGCAACATCTGCTCAGTGAGTAGATAGTGTTCACATGTGTCTATTGTTCTTCCAGGAAATGATTTTAGGACAGTCACAGGTCAGTCCTTGATTAGAGTAAATGTCCTTCACTGTCATGCTCTGGGAATACTTGCAGGACACAAACTACAGAGGGAGATATTCTAGGGTAGCATTTATGTGGATGGGTCATTTAGAAATTGGTGGTGTCACTCATGACGTCACACAGCTTTCTGACTCTCATTTCGCACTCTCCTCCTCCTTTCTCAGCACGGCCCCCAGTTCCAGGAGGGGCGGCCAGCGCCCAGAGCAACTAACAGAAGGAAAGCGAAAGCAAAGGAGGGACGACTCAGCTCCTGCAGGTCACAAACACTACCGATTAACGGTGGCCATCATGGAAAACTTACCACATATTACGAATGCTGCTGTAAAACTTTAAACTATTCAAAATGATAAATGATGTAAATCATTATCTTTTACATTGCTTAATGCCAACTGATCAGATCTAATTATTCTTCAGATAAATTGAATTTCCCCCAGAAATATTCACCTTTATCATTTCTCTTCATTGTCACATTATCCTGAGAGGAAGATTTTAGAAAAATCTCCAAATAAGGAAATCAAGCCACCAACAGGGCTCGAGCCTCACCAAAGCCCATGACTGCTGGGCAGGGGAGCAGGGCCATTCCCGAGCCCGGCCTTCACGCCCCGTGCCCTGTGGAGGCCGGTCCTCTTACCCAGGAACGTCTTCACCTCTCTCTGCAGGGGCAGGGTCCCCCGGGGGAAGTCCCGGATCCTCTGGCCCAGCTCCGGGGACACGGCCTCCGGTTTCCGGCACTTTCTGGTTTCACACCTGGCAGCACAGGAATAGTGGGGTGGAGTGATCTTTCTTACTGAGGAGGCCTGGAGGTGCCAGCTCCAACAGGAAGTGTGTCTGTACTTCCTCTAGGATGGACCCCAGGACTACCAACAGTCTGTGTCTACAGCTGTGCATGAGAACGCACTTGGGTATGTGGATATTTACATGTGAACGTTCGCCCGTGATGTGAGAATGCTGTATATTTGTATGGTAATAGCTAGCCATGTGGTGCCGGATGTGTATTTATGTGGAAAAGAGAAACTGTATCACTTACCTTATTAGAGTGCTTCTGATATCCTAAGGGAAAGAAAGAGCAGGGATTCAGTTTCCAATTTTTCTCTTCTACTTTTCTTATGACTGCAAAATACAAAAACTCCAGGTAGGTGTGGTGGCAAACGTCTGTGATCCCAGCACTCTGCGAGGTTGAGGCAGGAAGACTGCAAGTTCAGGCCCAGACTGGGCAACTTTGTAAGACCCTGCCTCAAAATGAAAAATCTTAAAAAGGGCCGAAGATGTAGCTGTGTGTGAAGGCCCTGCGTTCAATCTCCAGTACATCAAAATACAAAACAAACAACAACAAGGGGGTGAAGGGAGGGGACGGGAAAGGGAAAAAAAGAAGCAGAAAGATGTATCATGTACAGGTGCAAATCTCCTATGATGGATGTCATTGCTAGGTACATCTAAAATGTACCACTAAAATAAAATTTAAAAAAAATCAGTTTCAGTTACAAAAAAATCTGGGGTTGAGGATTTAGCTCAGAGGTAGAGTGCTTGCTTAGCAAGCACAAGGCCCTGAGTTTGATCCCCAACACCCCTCTGGGGAAGAAAAAAAAAAAAAAGATCTAAAATACCACATTCCTAGGCCTGGACGGAAAAAGGATGGCAGACCACAGTATTAGGGTTTACCAGAGGCCAACTCTTTAGAGTATAGACCCAAATGTAAAGTGACCTGGGCCTGTCCCTGCTAGTTTGACACCAAGGTAAGCAAGCCCCACACCAAGGGATTCTGTGTCTCAGCCCTTGGTGCAGCCCCCTAAATCGGTGCTAGCAAAACTATGGCCGACATCGTGCTGCCTTCTGATGACTTGCTGGCACCCCAATATCTCTCCTCCAGTTTGAGGAAGTGAAATAGACCAGGAAGAACTTCCTGACTGGTGGACAGGGAACACTCGGGTTATAAGGAACAGTTTGCAATGGGACAGCACTTGACTTTCCTTTTTTTTTTTTGCAGGGGGGGAGGAGTGCTGGGGCCCCCAAACTTGGGGCCTTGCGCTTGCTAGGCAGTCACTCTACCACTGAGCTAAATCCCCAGCTCCAGGACTTGACCTTTCAAAGTGTTAATTCCACTGCCATTTTACCATCAGATCCTCAAGGGAGCCCCGTGAACTCTCTGTTACTCAGCAGATGGTTGAGTTGGAGAAGCCAAGACCAGAAAGCACAGTGACCAGGGAACACTCAGGGAAGCACAAACTAGAATTCCATCCGCTGGTCCGGCGACTCATCTCCCATATGGGGTGCAGAATGTGGGAGCGGAGGTGAGGAGGGTTAGACAAGACAAGGGGGCAGTGACCCTGCACAGGCAGGCAGGCTCCAGCTCACCGTCAGCAGCTCCCTGGCTGGCCTCTTGCTCTTCTCCTCCAGCTCTTCAATCAGGGCGCTAAACCGGCAGGTTTCCCCAGCAACCAGCTCATCAAACTCTTCCTGTTGCTTCAGGATGTCTCCATCCAGCTTTTCCAGCTGTGCTAGAAGGATGCTCTGCTGTTCTTCCAGAAACTGGCTCAGATGTGCAAACTCGGAAATCACCTGCTGTCTCTTGGTGGCCACCTGAGTCTGAGGAGGCAGGGTGAGAGCTCAAGAGGATCTTTCTTCCCCCAACTCTCTTCTTTCACCACCATCTCCTCTCCTCTTTCTTTTTCTTCTCCTTCCTTACTTCGGCCTCCTCTCCCTATTGGCCCAGATCCACATCCTCTAAGGTTTGGTGGTAAAATCATTACCACTATGCCCACCTCCCTGGTCCCCAGATAGATTTGGAGGTGTAGCATAACTAAGTTCTACCTTTCCACCCACCAGCCCATCCTGGGAGCTGACAAGGCCCGTATCGTCTGCTGGGGGCTCAAAAAGGGTCAGGCCAGAGGAGGCAGTGGGGACCCCTGAGTCCTGCCTAGAAGGAAGTGTGCACTGTGTGCAAAGCACAAAGCTACTTTCCAGGCACAAGCTCGCTCTCTCTCTCTCTCTCTCTCTCTCTCTCTCTCTCTCTCTCCTCTTTCTCTCTCTTTGAGACAAGGTCTTGCTCTGTAATTCAGGCTGGCCTTGAACTCACTATGTAACCCAGGCTGACCTTGAAATGGTGATTATCCTGTCTCAGCCTCCTAAGTGCTGGGATTACAGGTGTGTGCTACCACGTCTGGCCCCCACAATCTCTTTTGATCCTTGCAGCAATTCAGTAGGGTGGTGATAATTTTCAATCTCCATTTTACAAATAAGTAAACTGAAGTTCAAGAGTTGCTTGAGGTCACACACTTGGCGTCAGAGCCAGGATTCAAACTCAGTGTAATTTCAAAACTCTCTATGCTAGCCTGCCTCAGATTCCAGAGATGCTGGGCCCTAAGGAAAGGCAAGGCCTGGAGAAGGGGTGAGGACGTACCAGCAGGACCTGTATCCTTTTGTTTTCTCTTGATTGGATTTCTTGAATTTCTTCTCTCTCTTTTTTTAGACACACAAGACACTTCTGTATCTGCTCCTGGGAAGAAGGAACATAAAATACTAAGAAAATATGATTCAATGAGGGGTGTCATCGTATCCAACCCACTGCCTCTGGGAATGAAATGCCCCCAGGAAAGGAGTTGGTCCCTTAGTTGACAACGCTTGGCCTTCCTCGCTTTGATAGCTTACTTCCTTGAGTCTTGTTCCTCTTGCTTTGTGCTCCGTGAATTCTGCTCATGGCTCCCCCTTTCTCATCAAGCTATGATTTGGTTTCCCCCTTCAGGTTAAACATCCTACTGTCTTTTACATCTAGTGAATGGTATTTATGATGTTTCCTGAGCCTAACATCCCTTTTACTGGAATTATTCTGACTTCCTGACGTGTCCTAAAGGGAGTACGTGCAAATAACAACCGTGCCTTGTTACTAGAGTCAATATCTAGGTAGGATTCTGGAGGGAAGGAGAAGCTTGGATAATGCAAAAATCATTGATAAATTGCTTTAAAACTGTTAGCTCTAGGAGCTGGGGATTTAGCTCAGTGTAGAGCGCTTGCCTAGCAAAAGCCAAGGCCCTGAGTTTGATCCTCAGCATCCCCTCCCCCCGAAAGAGATTAGCTCTAGAATGGAGTTCGGAAGAGGTACATACATATACGTGTCTGTATATGTAAGTTCAAATATACATACGAAGTTCTAGCCACCAAATGTTAATGAACTAATTCAGATATTCATATATACAAGTACCACTTATACTAAAACACAATGCGTAATAAACCAAACCCAGCCCATACCCATTTACTGACAGATAAAATTACGTAGCACATATATTCACCCAACTCAAATGTATGTAAACTTATTTATCCACAAACCACTAAGTGTAAATACTTACATACTTACATACTCTCAAATACGTATTTATTCAGACCCCCACCCAAACACACCACTCCCATGGAACCACGCAAACATGAACGCTCCCACACACTGTTTATGGGTTGTTCCCTCAAACACAAACCTCAGACACACCTCACTGCTACATGGCCCACACACGCATTTCCTGGCCACTCAAGTATTTACTGAGCTGCTGCTATCTGCCGGCCATGAGCAACACAGACTCACTTGAAATCACAAACCCCTGATCTTCTGCGCCTGTGCCCGGGCAGTCCACAAGCCGGGAGAAAGACTCGAGCTGCAGAGTGGCGCCCATAGCCCACAGCCCTGCTCTGCTTTTCCCGGTCTAGCCCACCCAGCCCCCAGGGCGTCCCAGCCGTCTCCTACCCTGTAGGGCCCTGCCGCATCCTCCAGGAAGCGCACAGTGTGGGTGCCGTGCGCCCCAGCCTCGCGGCACACCACGCACAGCTGCGACTCGTCATCCTCGCAGAAGAAGTAGACCTTCTCCCCGTGCTCCGGGCAGACATCCCCCTCCTCGGGGCCCAGCGAGGACCTCAGCCTGAGGCGCTCGATGTTCTCCACCACACTGGCCAGCTGCCAGTTCGGCCGGAAGCTCCCGGGGCGGAAAGGCTCCTTGCAGAGTGGGCAAGTGAGCGGCTCCTCAGATTCCGGGCCTGGAGTCTCACAGTAGCGGGTGAGGCAACCTCGACAGAAGTTGTGACCACAGTCGATGGTGACTGGCTCCCTCAGGGTGGCCTGGCAGATGGGGCAGTTGACCTCGTCCGCCAGGCTGATCACAGAGGCGGCGCAGGCCATGCCGGACCCTGCGAGGTTGCCCTCTCCACTAGGCCGTGGTGGAAGCTCCGGAGGAGCAGCATGGAAACACAGCTCACACTCGCACTCCCATTCGTGCCCACAGCTGGATATAGACATAGTCACATCCACTGGGACAGACAGCCACTTGCATCTTTGGCACCAGGGTTCCCTCACCCTGCTTTCTCAGGAATAGACTCCCACAACAGCAGAGATGGAGAAAGGGCAGAGCAGGAGAGGAGAGGGCCTCACGGCACTTGGGGCTCACCACTCCTCTCCATCCATCTGGAGAGCCCCACAGGAGAAGGGCAGTGCTGGTAACTCGGCCGTCGCTGCTGAAAGAGATCGTTCTTGGGGGAAGGAGGGAGGCTGGGTCCCAGGGAGGCAATGCCACCCTAGGCCTGTTATGCAGCCAGCTGTCTCCAGGGAGATTGGCCCTATCAGCAAGCCCAGAGCTTGCCAGACCCTGGGCAGGGGAGTGTGGGGACCCAGATAAGGCTCAGCTTCACCATGATGCCCCGGCTGGCCCGCCCCAAACATCAGAGAGATTAGAATGTGCTCTGCCTGGGGAAGGGGAAAGGAAAATAGTCACAGCCGGGATTTCTGGACAATGACTGTACTCCTTACACTGGAATAAGCACTTCAAGTGTGTTCTACCTTATTGCACCTGTCTGCTCTGCAGGCTCATGCTGCTAGGACCGCTGTCTGGTGAGTCAGGAAGCTGAGCTGCAGCCAGGTCGCCTGAGCCTGCCCCAGGCGCAGAAGTAGGAAGCCGAGTGACTGTCATTTTCCGTCAGATCCTGGAAGACACATAGCTCCGACTGCAAATCATTTCAGTCCAACAGAAACACAATTTCTTTCTGTTCCTGTCCTAGAAATATAATTCAAGCTACATGTGCAATTTAAGATTTTCTGCTATGAATACTGAATAAAAAGAAGCATAAACTGAATTTTAATAATGTATTTTATTTAGCCCAACAGTTCCAGAATTATTTCAACATGTAATCAGTATGAGAGGTCATTAATGAGCTATTTCATATTTGCTTTTTTATACTAAGTCCTTTAACTTCAGTGTGTATTTCACACATACACCACATGTCGATCTGGGCTGGACGCACTGCAGTGACCACAGGTGGCTCACAGGGAGCTCACGGATTGGACAGTGTAGCTCCAGAGCTGCCCTCCTGTGGAGGAGGAGGAAGGGAGACGGAGAGACGACGTACAGTTTTTGGAGCGAAAAGGGAGAGGGAGGTGCTGGGCTGATCATGCAGCAGAGACTGGAAGGGAATCTGGTTCTGTTCACTCAAATAGGTGACTGTGCCTCTCACGGCTGAGCTAGAGTATGGGACGAGCACAGGATTCAAAGCCGGGCAACTTGGACTGTTCCCAGCTCTGAGACCTTACAAAAGTCACTTTCGATTTACATCTCCTTCTTTGTAGAATGAAGGGAATGACACCAGCCACAAAGGGTTGTCATCACAACTGATATAATAATACAAAAAGAAGTCAGTGTGTTTGTTTACACCCTTGGCCAGCTGAGTTTATTCTAGTTCATCAACAGGTCCTTTGCATTATGATTTCTTGCCTTCTGCTACCTGAAGTTAAAAAAAAAATTAAATCTAGTTCCACCTAAGCCCCTGTGGGGATGGCGATACAGAGTGGTGGGGATCTAGGAGCGCAGGACAGACCAGCAGGCGCGGAGGTGCGGAGGGGAGGAAAGAAGGGCGAGCAAAGGAACCTGCGGCTTCGGGGCAGAGTCCCGAGTCTCCTCCAGAGGTTGGTCATCTCCCGCTCCAGCCTGGACTTTGATGCTTCAGGCACTTCATAGCCGGAAGTTTATAGCTCCCACCTGCTCAGCCTAACAGGAAGTGGCTCCTCCCCAATTCTCCCCACCCCTCTGTGGCAGGGGCTTCCAGGAAACCCATGCCCCTGTGGCCTCATCGTGTTCTCTGCCCCCCACCCCAGGCACCAGAGCACGGCAGGAGTGCAGAACCGGGTCCCAGGCCACCACTGGGGAGTGCTGTGTGTTTCAAGATGTCCTGGAATTTGGACCCACTGGGCGATGGGGGTGGGGGCCGAGGCTTCTGGGAAGTGTAAGAGGCGGAGCAAGCAGTGTCCTGAGCTCCCTGCCTCCTTTGCTCAGCCTTTCCTTCCTTTCTCTCGTGACGCATTTAAAGGTGACTCAACTTCAGGGAAAGGAAATTCGTGTGGCCCGACAGGCTGGGAAGGCACCGTGATGCCCTTAGCCCCACCCCTGCAGGTGGTCTATGATGGGGCCACCTGTCCGGCCTGCACAGGGTCCCCGCAGGACGCGGTGACTGCCATCTGTGGACACACCTTCTGCCAGCTCTGCCTCCCGCCCCCCGCCCAGATGGGGGCCCAGCCCTCCGGCAGAGTCCTGCTCTGCCGGCTCTGCCAAGAGGAGGCGCCGTCGGAGACCCCTGTGGTCCCCGTGCCGCTGGGTCCTCTGGGGGAGACCTGCTGCGAAGAGCATGGCGAGAAGATCTACTTCTTCTGCGAGAACGACGCTGAGTTCCTCTGCGTGCTGTGCCGGGAGGGCCCCTTCCACCAGGCCCACAGCGTGGGGTTCCTGGACGAGGCCATCCAGCCCTACCGGGTAAGAAGGGCCACGCTCCCCCAGCCTTTCGGGGCGGGATGGAGTCTTGCTGTGGGCGAAGAGGATGGGGAGGGAATACGCTTTGCAAAGCCTTCCTTAGCCCGGGGGGCATAGTGTCCTTCTCGGTGTTCCAGCTTCCTGTGACACCCCAGCTGCTTGGTTGTTTGTTACATGGTTATCATGGGTGGCCGACTCCTGCCCTAGATGGTGATCTCTTTAGGGACAAGGAGTGGGCAGACTCCAAGGAGTCTCCTTTGGAAATCCCTCAGCACTTGGCAGTGTGCCCAGAACGTGGTAGACAACGTTAGTGAGTTGAATTATTGCTCGAGTTAGCAATAATTCACCCCCCACCCCCGGCCCTCATCTCCCCTACAGGATTGCCTCAGGAGCCAACTAGAAGCTCTGAGTATGGAGAGGGACAAGATTGAAGACATAAAGTGTCGAGAAGACCAGAAGCTCCAAGTGCTGCTGGTAAAGGCCAAGCCACCGGCTCCCTTCTCTGGGCACCTTCTTAACAGACTGGGAAGCCTGGAATCTGGTGTCTGGATGGAAAGAACTGGCAAACCCCTCTCACTGTTCTGCCACCACACAAAGGCCTTTTGGATCTCAGAACACTGGAGATAGAAATGGTTCTGATGTCTTCTAATCCAAGATCTTTTTTATCCATCTTTTACAGAGCATAACAGTGAGGTCCTGCAAAGTGTGCTCCTAAGGTCCCACGACACAGCCCAGGTTGCCAGAACCTGGGTCTCCCGAGCATTAGTCCACCACTCTGCCGGCCCCAGAATGGCTGCCTAGAAACATTTCTTCAGATGGAAGCCAGGGCAGCCAGAGCAGCTTCACTAGTGTCTGGGTTCTTTTCTTGACCACAAGGCTGACCCTGAAGCCCACAGGCCACGGTGTGGCTCTGTGTGGCTCCTTCCTTCCTCTTCTTTCACATGAGAGTCGTTAGGAGGAAGTCCACAGTGTGGGAATTTATGGCAGCACAGCCAAGGAGATGGGGGTCAGGACAGAAAGAGCTCTTCAGTGTCCCTCTGTCCCGTCGAAGCCCATCCTCCAGGTGGCAATTGCAAAGGCTAAAACCAGTGTCACACTTTTCTACCAACCTGTGTTGTCGCTAATCACAAATTCCTTTTGCCTTAACTGTTCTCTGTGAAATTACCATAATCAGATCCACCTAGCTCTCAGTAAGGTATGATATGGTATCATCAGCGTGGAAGGAATTTTGAAGCCTTCCGCATGGCTCTGAGAGCACAGTGTGGTACAGTATTAGAATCTGTAGTGAAGACAGTAGAGAGAAAGCAGAGCGCTCTCATCATTTGTGAGTTTATCCTGAGAGCTGTCTACTCCTTCCATGGTATTACTTGGAGGAATGAGTCTTGGAACCACTTACTTCCTGTTCTACTTAAGAAGTTTACAGATGATGCTGTGTAAGCCAGCTCCGGGAGCCCCTCCCTAACCGTGTCCTTCTTCCTATCCCTGCAGGCTCAGATTGACAGCAAGAAACAACAAGTAGAAGCAGCTTTCGAGAGGCTTCAGCAGGCGCTGAGTGACCAGCGGCGCCTCCTGCTGGCCAGGCTGAAGAAGCTGGAGCAGCAGATCTGGAAGGAGAGGGATGAGTACATCGGCAAGGTGTCCGATGAAATCGCGCGGCTTGGAACCCAGGTCGAGGAGCTGGAGAAGAAGTGTCAGCAGCCAGCAAGTGAGCTTCTGCAAGTGAGCCAGCCGCCACCCTGTGGCAGAGAAGGGGGCTCCAGGAAGGGCTCATCTGTGGGCTGGGACGTGCAGGCCAGAGGCAGGAGAGGGGAGTGCAGATTCTCTCCAGTGGGAGGGAGGGTTGTCTGACCCTCTGGCCAGAAAGGTGGGACATACGCTGTGGGAGTGTGAAGAGCTTTGCGGTCTGACAGTCTTGGGTTTGGTTGTCAGCTTTTCCAGTTACGTCACTTGGGTGAGTCTCTGGACCTCTCTAAGCCATAGAGATAATAACAGCATCTTTCATCGGGCTGTTGCAAACAGTATAAGCAGCAACCCATATAAAATGTCCACATGAGTCCCAACACACGGGAAGCACTCCGTCAGTAGTGCCTGTTGTGGTTATCGTGCGCTGGGGTCACGTCAGGTCCAGCTGAGAACTCAAGGCTGGCCCCTGCTCTCCACCATCCCTAGGAAAATTCTGAGAGAGATAAACCAGCACAAAGGAACTGGCTTCAGAGTCCATAGAGCAAGGAAACATGATGTGAAGGAACAGTTTTGATGAGTAGATAATTAAGTAGATAACTTCCTGGGGGAGGAGAGTTTTGAGCTGATGTTGTAAAGGAAGAGAAGATGTACGGACTCCCTAATATGAAGGACACATGAAAACTAAGTGCATGTTCTTCTCGTTCTTTTGCAGGATGTCAGAGTCAACCAGAGCAGGTAGGGCCACTTCCCCTTCCTGCCTCCCCATGGTGGGTGGGCAGCCATCCCAGAAACCGAGAGCCTCTTACAGACACCGGGTCACTCACACACTAACAACCCAAACTCACTGAAGATTTGTGTTCTGAAGGCTTACTTCTGATAGGCTGGTATCGGGGACACATATTTTTCCTCCTAGAAGTGAAGTTATAATTAATAATCATGGTTTTAGGCAGAGCCAGGAACATCTTTAATCTATGAAATTATTACTAGTTGAGTCAGTATCTAACACCATTTGAAATGTAATTTGAGGAGATACCTGCAGTAGCTTATGATAGGCATGGAACCCGGGAAGATCCCCCTGTTCATTCCTTCCCCTCCCCCATTCCATTTCTCCTGCTTCCTTCAGAGTCTTCCCGTGCTACCGAAACAGGGCAGCCTGCAGGAGCGAGGAGGCTTTGTAACGCGTGTTCCTTTCCTTCCTTCTCTGCTCTCTGCATGAGCAGTCTGCGCTGAGACGAGAAGAGACACAGTGACAGGGCACCCTTGCTGTGTACTGTGTGCCCATTCATGGGCAGCAGGTATAAACCCAAGCATCCGGGGTCAGGAAGCGGCTCCGAACACGCGTTCCAAGAAGGGCTTGGAGGGCGAGTCTGCTGAAGCTGGGGGCGGGGGATGCTTGTGCAAGGTCAAACGGCCGGTAATTAACGAGGACCGACCAGAACTGGGAGCTTTTTTTGCTGCAATAAGTATCTTCTTTCATTTCCTGTGTCTTCTCTCCTGGCCCCCTTTCCTTTAAAAAGCGCACATAAGTTAGAAATGGGTTGAGGCTGTTTTTCAAATGGTACCGTGCTGCCTCCTAGCGGCTCATAGTGGGAATAATTTCTGCTTCTTTCAGCGGCCTCCCTCCCTCGAGGTCTTGAGTTGTGGTCATCATTTGCTCCCCTTAGAGCTTATGGAAATACCTGTTGTTATTGTAAACACACATTTCCAGCAACGGTAAAGAAATGATCATCTAATTATGGTACTCATCACAGACCTGAGAGCATTTTTGGTCTGACTATAGCCCCGCTCAGTTTGTATCACCCAAATATTGCTTCTGGAATTTGAACCTCGCCGGCTCCCCACTGGCCTGCAGGTGTGAGGTGAGGACGCTTCCGAGTCCAGAGGCCATTTCTTCAGACCTCATCGCGAAGGTCCGTGATCTCCACAGGAAAATACTGGTCCTCCCAGAGATGCTGAGCACATTCTCAGGTAGAGGGACAGGGCTGCCGGCTCCCGCTCCCTCGCCCGCCCTCGGTCTGCACGGGGAGGGCCCCGGAGCGTCCCTTAACCCTGACCCTAACCCTGCTCGCGAGGGCCCAGCAGAAGCGCAGTCTCCTGTCCCTGCGACGCTGCAGTTGGGGCGCCTCCCTTGAGGGTCCCTGTAGGAAATAATCACTCACGGTCTTTCATTCTGTTTCTCTTCCTGCAGAAAATTTGGAGCGTCATTTGGAACCGGATTCAGGTAAACAGCTGAGACTTTGGGGGCTTTTCTTCCATTCATCCATTGATCCATGGCAGCAAACAGAGCAACCGTGTTTCCCCAAAAGACCTGACTGGAAGATAATCCTCCTTGAAAACTGATCAGGGCTGGCAGTTTCCGTTTTTGTTTCTTGTTTTGGTTTGTTTTGGTTTTTTGGTTTTGCTTTTGTTTTGTTTTTGCAGTTTTGATCTCTAGTTTTCAAGGCGGATTATTTCCCGGCCAGGTCTTATTTTCGGGGGAAAGGGGGAAGTAAATGCGTTCTGAAGCCTGGTGGATTGGGTCTCTCTTCCAGCTAGTGCTAACTATGAGACACTGGGCAAGTGATTAGGCCTCTTCACCCAACAGTTTCTTCATCTGAAAACTGACAAGACTAATAAGAGCTGTGAGGATTAAATATATCAACGTTTACAAAGAGCTTAGTCTAGTACCTGGCACATAGTAAATGTTCACTTAATGTTCGTTTAATAGGAATATTAAGTAAATGTTCACTTAAATATTTTTCATTCAAAAATATTTATTAGGCCCTTGTTTTGCCCGGCATTGCACCGGAGACTCTACGTTTGAACAAATATTGGAGTTTCCAAAGACAGCATTTATTTTTAAAGTGGTGCTTAATTTAGAAACCGTTTTCACAGGCGCCACCTGGGAGGTCAGCGCGCCTGCAGCGTCCGGTAAAGCGCAGGCGCCGGGCTGGCCTGCGGGTGCGCCCGAGCTTCTAACGAGCGTGCCGGGCCCGCGGCCGCCCGTCCAGCCAGGCGGAGAGCAGAGCGGGAAGCGGCTCCAGGGAGGAGCCCGCCGCCGCACGCCCCGCGCCCGGCCCACCGGCCCACCGCGGCCTGCCCTGCGCTGCCCTCGCGGAAAAGGCGGCGGACTCGCCCCGGGAGCGCACGCGCGGAGCAGCCCGCGGGAGGAGGCGGGCGCCACGGGAGTGGGCGCCCGCTGAGGGTCAACGCGGGGGCCTGGCTGGAAGAGGTGGTTCCTTTTCTTCTGTCAGCTTTTGGTCCTTACGGGTCGAGTGACGTTTTTGTCTGGGAGTTGTCCTCCATGCATGAACCAGACCCCCCAAAACCGTTAGTCAAATAAACCTCTTCTCTGTTAAATTGTGGGTGTCGGGTGTTTCCTCCCGGCAAGGTGAGCTTGACTAATAAAAAGCATCGGTTCGAGGGGTGGAGGCTTTACTGGGATTGTGCCCGAGCGTGTGGCTCAGAAGCCTTCACAACTGGTTTGTGGGAGGAGTGTGAAAAGATTTGTAGACGCAGGATCGAGAAGCCCTGGGAAATTGAGTGGAACGCAGAAGACCAGCTGGCTGATAGGAATGCAGACAGTAAAGGCCAGGCTCGTGAGGTTTTAAATGGAAATGAAGGCCGAGTTGGAAAATGGGTGTGCTGTCTTTCTGCCCTTGCTTTGCTCTGCCTGTCTAGGAGTAGGCCTGCTGGCTTTGCGCAAGTCTTTTATTCTCCCGTTCCCTAAATTATTTTCTTTTCTTGGACTTCCACTAAATGGAATTGACTTAGCTCTACTCAGCCCTTGATACACAGCCAACATCCATCCCTGCAAGGTCCCATTTTATTTCTATTTTCTTCTTTATCTCCAGTTCTCATTCCCAGTCATCTCGCCCCCCCTCATAGGTAGCCACTCTCTAAACTTTTCACACGTGCTTGGATACACAGGGATCCTTGCGTATATAACAGTTCTAGTTCTGCTTCTTATGCTTTTTTAAAAACCCTGTACCATGGCTTTAAGATCTAGTCATATTGCTGTATATATCTAGTTTATGGTTTCTAACTGCTGAATACATTCTACAGTACACCTCCATCACATTTATTTTATGGTTTTATGGTAATGAACATCTAGGTTACCTCCATCTGCCAATGACAGCCAGCCATGCTGTGTTGAACACTCTCATAACTACAGTATTCGCTTATGAACCTGTGTAAGGGCCTAAGATAAATTCCAGGAATAGGTGGCCGTATTTGCACAAGTAATTTCCTAAAATACCACCCTGGTACTCCCCAGGATGGATGTCTCCATTTATACTTCTCCGAGAGGGGCATGGAGAACCCCCCACATACCAATTGGCACTACACTAAAAACCAAGTTAAAGTATGTACAGCTCTATTTTTTTTTCTTTTTTGGGGCATCAGAAGTTTGCCGTAATCTTTTTTTTAGTGATACATTTTAAATATACATAATAACATCATAGGGAATTTGTACCTGTACATGATATATCTTGCTTCTACTTTTTCCCATTCCCCTCCCCTCAACCCCTCTTACCCTCCTTATTTACAAAAGCTTTGTTTCCATTTTTTTCTTCTATTCTTTTTTTCTTGTCTTTCCCTTCCTCCCCCTGCCCCATTCCCCTTCCCACTTGAACAGTTTCTTCCTTTTCCCCAGTATATATTACACATTTTGGTCCTTATTTACAGTTTTGATTTCTCACACCAGAGAAACAATGTGGTATTTAAACATGTATGTTGGATTTATTTCTCTTAAGAGTATGTTCTCAAGGTGCAAACCACAAGCCTGATGACCATAAAGTGGTATCACAATATTGTTTTATTTTTGCCTTTTTACCATTACTTGTAAGGTTGAGCATCTCTTTAGAATTTTCTCTCTGTATATCTTTTACCTATTTTTCAGTTTTCTTTCCTTCATTGACTTTCAGAAATTTCTTGTATAATACAGATATTGATATCTTGATCATTTTAGATTGAAAAAGATCCATTTATTAACATTGACTGTGGTGTTATTCATTAGACAGAAATTTTGAATATGGATAATTTTTATTTTCATTTTATAGTTTGTGCTTTTAAAGTCTTTTTCATCATCAAAAGTTTATAAATATATTCATCTACATCTTTGTGTTCCTACAGGTTTTATAAATTGATGGTCCACTTTATCTGATGTGAAAAAAATCAATGTTGTTCTTCCCATCTGTCAAGCCACCTTTCCATCTCCAGACCCTTAAATAATCTATTTTATCCTCACTGACGGATGGTCCCACCTCTAAGGCACCAATTTCCCATGAATACAGAAGTTGCGTTTGAGCTTTCTATTCTGTTAGTCTGTCTTTCTCGAACCAAAGGGTCTTGTGTTTTACTGTTACAACATTGTAATTCACCTTAATGTTGAATAAGGGTATCTTCTTCTTCGGGGTTTGTTGTTGTTGTTGTTCTTTTGAGACAGAGTCTCACTGTGTAGTTCAGCCTAGTTTTGAACCCACTATGTAGCCCAGGCTGGCCTTGAACTCATAGCGATCCTCCTGCCTCAGCCTCCCAAGTGCTGGGATTACAGGTGTGCGCCACCACACCCAGTAGCAACACTTAAATGAATCACAGCTACATGTATCTGCATGTATCAATTTCAAGAGCACCCTGCTGCACAACCAAAAGATCAAGTTGACCCAGGTATTCCCCTTCTAGCTATCTTTCCCAAAGAGTTAAAGACATATTACTGTGATACAGCCATAGCTATGTTTATAGCAGCACAATTCATAATACCTAAATTTTGGAAGCCTATATATCCATCATCAGATAAAAAGATAATGTGGTATTTACACATCATAGAGTACTACTCTGCCATGAAGAAAGGTAAATTTGAGTCATTTGTAGGAAAATGGATGCACCTTGAGATCATGTTAGGTAAATTAAATCAGACACACAAGCTTAAATATGACATGCTTTCTCTTATAGGAGGAACCTAAATTATAAATAATGAACAAGATAAAAGATAGATAATAGGAAGTAGGGAGATCTTTATTAAATGGGAAGGAGAACAAGAGATGGAAGGGAGGGGGGATGAATAAAGGAATTAAGATGTGTTATGTGTACGTGTACCAGCTCTACACAAGGAATGCAAGCGTTATGTACTGTAAACATGTACTACTAAAAATTAAAAATACTTACAGTTCCATTTTTAAAAGTTTGAAAAATGCAACCCTCCCACACTATTTATGGGAACATGTATATATGATAACATAAAAACAAAGCAATGTTAAAGACCAAATTCAGTCACAGTGATGACTTCGGATTAGAAAATGTAGAAGGAAAATGTGATTAGAAAGGAGTATGTGGGGCTGGAGGGTTAGCTCTGTGCTTAGAGTGCTTGCATAGCAAGCACAAGGGCCTGAGTTTGATATGTGGCACAAAAAAGAAAAAAAAATAGTGAGATCAGTGTGTTTGCCTAGAAAGGAGTACATGCTAGGGATATAGCTCAGGTGGTAGAGTGCTTGCCTAGCAACCACAAAGCCCTGAGTCCAATTCCTAGCACCCCCCCAAAAAAGAAAGGGGTACATGGAGGGCTTAAACCGTACTGCTATTAAATCATATCTGTGTCCAGAGAGGTTTGATGGGGTTGAGTGGTGGTCATATAATTATTCATTAAGTTATTGTGATGGTTGCTTGATTGTGTCAACTTGTAAGAGAAGCTTAACTAAATTGGTTTAGCAATTCTATACCCCAGGGTGTAGAAGATCCACCCTAGGGCGGCCCATTCTCTAGATGGTATAAAGGGGAAATGAAGAGGGATCTAGGCGGGCCGGCTTCTTTGGATCGGTTTCGCTTCCTTTGAGGAGCTCCAGAACTCCAGACCTTCGCCTGGATCCTTCAGGCCTCCAGACCTTCGCCTGGATCCTTCAGACCTCCGGACCTTCGCCTGGATCCTTCAGACCTCCGGACCTTTGGCTGGGCCCTCCGGATCTCCAGCGTGCAGACGGACCCTCTGCACACTTCCACGCCTGACTTGTAAGAAGCCCGAGGAAGTCAAATTGTAAGCTCTCAAATATTCATATATCTACCATTGTATCTGTTTCTCTAGAGAATACTGACTAATACAGTTATGCAGAGCAGTTGGCTGCGGATCTAGAATATTTTATAAGGGACAAAAACTAGTTCTTCGTAAGGATTGTGTGCTTTAGGCAATCTATGATATTTATATGTTTTGCACTGCTATGGTTAAAATTATAATCTGTAGATCCTTATTGCTGGTATAGAAGAACTGCTTTGATTTTTTTTTATATAAGTTACTCTTATTTCAACAACTTTGCCAGATTCTTATTAATTCTAATTGTTTGTTGACTCTGTAGATCACTTGTATAGAAAACTTACCTGAAAATAAGTTTTTAATTTTTTCTTCAAATCTATAGAATTCATACTACTTTTTCTCATACTTTTGTGTGGGCAGTAGCAATGATAGAGGGCATTCTTACTGTTCAAACATGAAAATAAGTTCATTAGAATTTCTTGATTAAGTGTAATGACATTGTGGGGTTTTTGTTAGTCTATTAAAGAGTTTGTTTCATCCAGGTATGGAGGTACATATCTGTAACCCCAGCACTCTGGAGGCTGAGGCAGGCTGCTATAATAAAACACCACAGTCTGGGTGGCTCCTAAACCACAGAGACTTACTTCTCACAGCTCTGGGGACTGGGAAGTCTGAGATCCGGGCGGGACAGTCTGGCTCATGACTGTCTTTTTGCTGGGACCTTACGGGATGAGATTTCTCTGGGGTCTTTTTTTTATAAGAGCAAGAATCCCATTCACAAAGGTTCCACCCTGCTGACCCAGGCTCCTCCCTAAGCCCCCCTGCAAACACCTTCACACTTGGGACTCGGTCTCAACACGTGAGTTTTGGGAAGACACAAATATCTGGCCCACTGCAGTGCTTTGTATTCCTAGTTTTCTTTGAGTTTTCAAATAGTACCTAGGTTTAGACTTCATCAGATCCCTTTATATTTCGAGACAGTTGTTGCAGGTTTTCTGTTTGCCTGTGGATGTGGTCATTCATTATCAGATCTTCTGGTACTAAACTATCATTTTCTGAGACAAACTCTACCTGATGTCTAATGAGGCATCATTTCTTAGTAGTCCATGGTTAGAGTGTTGCATAATTATACACAGATCCCTTGGCTTACCCAAGACCTTCTTGCCTGTGCTGCCATCATTTTTCTCTGTGCCTCTCAAACTTCAGTGTTTACATGTCATCTGGGAGTGTTATTAAAATGCAGCTTCTGCCGAGTGTGGTGGCATATGCCTGTAATTCCAGCACTTGAGAGGCTGAGGCAGGAGGATCACTGTGAGTCTGAGGCTAGCCTGGGGTACAGAGTGAGTTCAAGGCCAGCCTGAACTAGTGAGACCCTGTCTCAAAAAACTAAAAACAAACAAAAAAACAGCTTCTGATGCAGAGGGTATAGGGAGGAGCCTTGGATTTTGCTTTTTAAACAAACTCTTGGGCAATGCCAGCACTACCAACACGGGGCTACACTGTGCGGAAGGCTTGGTATTACCGCACTCACCCTCAGCTCCTACTCTAGTTCCCCAAAGTCCAAATGTTTTTGATAGCTCAGGCTTGACTTAAGGGACAGACTGAAAGTTACAGGCGAGTGTGTCTGGATGACCCTTGAAGTCTACCGTGGGGCGCGAGTGTGGCCAGTGGTCCCTGCTGCAGGTCAGTCCTTTGGGTGGGCTAGTGAGAGTCCAAACGCCAGGTCTATGAGAGGCAAGTTACTGAATGCCTCTTAATCTTGGTCTTCTAGTGTGAAAAGGAAATAAAAGTACCCGTTTTATGGGATTGTGAGACCTGAAACATGAAATGGGACTGGCACAGTGGTTGCCATTTAGTAAAACTTGATGTTCGGCCATGGTGACAGAGTTCAGGCAAGTTTCCCTTTTTTTTTTTTTTTTTTATTTTTTATTTTTACCAAGAACATGTATTGGTACATTGTATACATAATTATCATAATCAACATGGTTATTTTGTACCTGTACATGATACATCTTGGTTTCCTTGTTTTTTTTTAAATTTTTATTTATTTATTTATTTATTTATTTATTTTTGAGACAGGGTCTCACTGTGTAGGCCAGGTTTGCAGTGATCCTCCTGCCTGCGCTGCCTGAGTGCTGGGATTACAAACGTGCACCACACCTGGCTAAAATGGAGGAAAACTGGTTATTTTTTGTGGTCTGGGGATCAAACCCAGGGACTTACACATAACATGCAAGTGCTTCCACTGGCTAGACTGCCAGAAAATACCCTTAAATGAGACCCAGGTGGGAGGCTCGGTGACCAACACTCACACACCTGGTCTGCAGAGCCAGACTGAGACTGGTGTGAACCACAGACACATGCATCCAGCAGATCTGGTCAGGAGCCTCGGGCCTGTGTCAAGGTCTAAACCTCGGATTCGCGCAGCCCAGCACGCTCCCTGACCCTAACTGAGGTGGCAGAGCTCGTACACAAACTGTAGGTGAAGGAAGGAGCAGGGCCAGGGCCGGCGGCTTCTGGTTATGGCCAACCTGGGCTGCATCTCTACTGCTAGGTATCTCCACAATTCAAGGAGAACAGCAATATTGAGAGCCACTGAAGAACAAAACATTAATGAGAACTGCCATATAGATTACTTTAGGACCATGGGACTACCACCACTAAATACTATCTTTGTAAATGTCCTCCCTCCCACACCTTTAGAAAGAAGACAAGAGTGAATGGCCCTCACGCTAACAGTAAGCCTTTGCCACCAGTGTCAGCACCTCATCTGCCCAGAGCATCGGGATCCCTTCTAGCTCTGGGGCCTTAAGTCCTATCCCAAAGGAGCTGTCCATCCAAGGGAGGGAGATGGTGCTTGTACTCTTAAGTCTCCCCTTGCTTCTCATAGGACCAGGGGCCGATTTCATGCTTTCTTCCATGTCTCTTGAGAAAGCAATGTCCTCACACCTTTGTGGTCAGTGGTGAGAAGGGCCCTAAAGACAGGAAGACTCAGGTTCAAATGCCAACTCCTGTTTTACTCATGTGACCTTAGTCAGCAAATTCCGCTCCTCTCCGAACTTCTGGACTACAGAGCTGAAAACCATGACGAAGAACTTACCTCAGCATCATCACAGGAGTCAGGGAGATGCACACGTGAAGGGCCTGGGACGGTGCGGGTGCTCAGTGAGGATGATGAGTTGGGAAGAGCCTCACAGAATGCTTCGGTCCAGGCTTCCACGTCCAGGCAGACAGCCAGTAATGTCTGTTTTAAGGGTAAGGCAGCCAAAACACAGAAGTTTAAGTAATGAGAAAAATGGATTCCTCCAATAAAATGAGACCTGGGGAGAAAAGGCAATCTCTTTTTAAAAGAAGGAAAGAGTTGATCAGGTGCTATGTGTTCCTTACCATCCTCACACAATCTTCCTTGTTAGGCCGTCTTCTGGGACAAGTTCACAGGTCATTGTGGATTTGCTACGGGAGTGTATGAAATCTGTATCCTGAACCAGATTTACAGCTGATGAACATAATTCATCTTGAGCTTCACCACACTGTGAGCTAACTACCACGTTAGAGGACATGTTTCCAGCCAGACATGGTGGCGCATACCTGTAATCCCAGCTTCTCAAGTGGCTGAGGCAAGAGGACTGCAAGTTTGAGGCCAGCCTGGGCAACTTAGCAAGATCCTATCTGAAAAAAATAAATAAAAATAAAAGGACCAGGCACGTAGCTCACTGGCAGAGTGCTGCTGGGTTTAATCCCTAGTATTGGGCGGGGGTGTTTCTGCATGGTGTGTATCCCTAAACGCCTCCCCACCGCAGGCTCATATGTTGAAGGGTGGTCCCCAGATGATGGCGTCATTTGGAGGTGGCAGAACCTTTAGGCAGCGGGGCCTAGTGGGAGGAAATCAGGTCAGTGGGGCTGTGCCCTCGGAAGGGACATGGGGACCCCGACCCCTCCTTTTTGTTTCCCAGCCACCATGATATAAGCAGCTACGTACTTCCAGAATGATGTACTGCCTCACCACAGGCTCAAAGGCAGTGAGACCACATGGGTCAAAGTAAGTCTTTCCTTCTTTTTAAGGTGATATTCTCAGGTATTCTGTCACAGCCACAGAACACCACACAAAGTCCTGAGTGGCTGTGAGTTGAACCTGCAGTGAGCAGCCAGGTGTGATGCCAGACTCCACGCCTTGGGGATTAGGGTTTGTAACTCAGAGAGCTTAGCAGATGAACCCTGGCACAGTCACAGGCAGGGAGCCACAGCTGAGACTGGCACGAGGCTGGAACGCTGTGGGGCTGCACCCTGCAGAAAGGCTGGGCAGGAGGGGAGCTTTAAGAAACAGAAGGCAGGGTTTACATCTGGGGAACCCCCGACCGAATAATAAACAAAAGCCTTGGTGTGAATTGCTACTGTGCCTGGGTAGGTTGGCAGAAACCCTGCACGGCACACCCTCAGAACACCCCACTGCAGACAGGCTCACAGGAAGTTACTAAGAACATATGAGGAAAGGCTGAGGGTGTAGCTTGGCAGCAGAGCACGCACTTAGCACCAAAACACACAGAAAGAAAGAAAACGGTCCTGCACATATACAAAGAAAACACATAGCCCTACACATATACAAACAGCTCTGCACATATACATGAAGAAATAGCCCCTTCTCCAGCAGGTGATACGAACTGGAGAATATAACCCCGAGAACCTTAGCTATCCAACAAAGCACAGAAAAACCAAACAGGTAAGTAAATATGAAGCCACAGTAACTACACAGAACAATAGCATGGTGACGACCTGGAAGGACTATATGAAACAGGATGTGCCCAGGATCGTCTCAAGAAAAGTTAAATCTCCAAACTTGAAGGAAAAATGATAAAACTTTATCTCTAAAACTGTAACTTTAAACTGTTTAAGTGTAAAATTAACTGCAGAATATTATCTTTTAGCAGAGAATATAGGAGAATATTTTTGTGACCTTGGAGTAAGGATCTCTTAAGCAAGATTTAAAAAAGAAAAAAGCACTAACCACAAAGGTGTAGGTTGATAAAGTCTCTGGCATTAAAGTTAAGTATGTCTAATAACCAACACACCAAAGAGAGTGAAAAATCACAAACTGGCAAAGACACTGGCAATATATATATAACTGACAAAAGATTGGAATCCAGAGTATGTGAAGGACTACAGATCAATACATAACAGGCAATCTGACAGGAAAACAAATGAAAGACTTCGGCAGGCTCTCCCACGAGAGGACACCTAAAAATGAACCCTAAAGACTAGCCAAATCCTCCTTAGTAACCGGGGAAATGCGAGTTACAACCACAGTAAGACTGTATTACTCATCAACTAGATAGGCAGACATTTACAAGACAGACATTATTAAAAATGAAGAGCAATAAGGCCCATACTCCATGGGGGAGTGTAAGCTGGTACAACCACCTTCCAACATTATTTAACATTATCCAGTAAAGCTGAAAACGTGTCACCCCATGTCACACAACTCCACATTTCTGTGTGTATCCTAGAGAAACCGTGGCATATGAATACCAGGAGGAATGAAGAATTAGTCCCAGCAGCACTGCAATAACAGAAAATGGAAACAACTCAGATGTAGAATAAAGCTACGAATAATGACATCACATCAGGTGAAGAGTCTTCCAAGTTAAAGCAGCCCAAGGCCTTGTATTGTTTAGGAGAAAGGATCCTGATAAACTTTATGTTTTTCAAATTCAAGTGTAAAATTTTATGAGTGAAAAAAAGGATATATAAGTTCCAAACCAGAGAGAAGAAACATGGAATAAAGCAAGCTCTACATAAGTCAAGCCAACAGAGAGAGAGAGAGAGACAGAGACAGAGAGAAAGAAAGACAAACAGAAATCACAAAATGTCATACAAATTACTCAGTTTATCAATAATCACAGTAAATGTAAGCAGAATAAATTCAGATTTGCCATAAGATAGGCTCCTAGCTTGGGAGACAAAACAAAAAACAAAAACCCAGCTATGCTCTTCCCAAAAGAAATAATAAAACAATGATGATGAAAGATTCAAAACAATACTCCAGGCAATGATAACCAAAGGAAAATTGATATAATAGCAGAGAAGGGCTGGGGATTTAGCTCAAGTGGTAGAGCACTTGCTTAGCAAGCGCAAGGCCCTTAGTTATATCCCCAGCACCAAAATAATAATAATAATGATAGCAGAGGATATATACTACTTTATATCCATATAAATATACTACTATGTATCAATAGCAGAGAAAATATACTACCTTAATGAAAGAAGTATTATTGGGTTAGAGAAAGAGCAGCACAACATTCTGGTAAAAAAAAAAAAAAACTTATTTGGAAACTAAAATTCTGAGCTCTAATGAAGGCAACAATTCATTGACAGTTATAAAAAGAACTAATATCAACAACCACGGTAGCAGATTTTCAAACATGTCTCTCACAGTAATTGATATGTAAGACAAAAAAATTACTAAGGATATAAAGTATTTGAACCATGGAATAAAATTCTTCTAATAATTGTAAAATGACATAACAAAATGAGATTCACCTAGTCATATAGAACTCTGAACTTAATGATGGAAATAGTCTTTTTGGGCCCTTGTGGAACATTTAGAAAAGAATGACCAAGACTTAAACATAAAAGCTGGCAAAGTAAAACTTTACGTGCTTCCCATCCTGTTTAAAACGTGCTTCCATTTTCTTCTACCACGTGTTAAGCTTTTAAGCTGCCATTAACTGGTGGAATTCCTGTGCCGAGTGCTGGGAATGTTCGCTCCCAAACAGCAGCTACTGATGGGAGGAGCGTGAGAAAGAAGCAGAAGCGCCGTTCTCCTTCCTTCTGTGCACTCTGACAAGGAGTTCAGCCAGGAGCGCTATCAAGAACATCACAGCTCTGCCGTAAAGCTGCGTGTGACTTGGCACTATAAACCACCCTGCAACAAAAGGGTGCTTTTAAGATTCCTCAACTCCAGATATTGACTATGTTTTGTAAAATCTGGTTAAAAAAAATTTGGGGGGAGTGTGTGCTGGAAATCGAACTCAGGGCCTTGAGGTTGCTAGGCAAGTGCTCTACCACTTGAGTTAAATCCCCAACCCCCTAAATTTTTAAATCTAAAGTATCTGCTTCATTAAATAATTTTCTTTGCTGTTGATAACTGTTCTTGTATTATAATATTTAGCTAAACATGTTTTCTTTTTTTTTTTACAGATCATGTTTTCTAAAGATGTAAGTGCTTATAAAATTTCTTGCTTAGAGCTTTTAAAAGTACCTATCTCTCCATGCACAATAGCATAATAAAGTCATAAGAAACAATTATTTGTGTTCTTGTGTTTGTGACACCGGATGGAACCCAGGCCTCACACATGCTAGGCAAACACTTTTCCACTGAGTTACACCCCCAGCTTGAGAGCTCTTTTTTGAAATAAAACAAGATGTCTGAGTGATTTGCATCGTGTTCATCATGTAGACAATGATCTCTGACCACAACAAAATTAAAAACCAAAGATAATATACAGAAACCTATCATTTATCAAATACACCTAAACTGTTCATGGACCAAAAAACTCACGAAAAATTTAAAACATTACAACTGAAATACAATGAAACACTGAGGAGTTTTATGCAGCTAAGCAGTTGCATTGGTTGCAGACTGCTCCTGTTGCTACATAGTAACAAGTTACCTCACATTTAGCATCTTACCTCAATAAACACTTGGGGATTACCTCAGTTTCTGTGAGTCAGGAACCTGGAAGCCATTTTGCTGGCCATTCTGGTTCAGGATCTCTCTTGCAGCTGCAGCCAAGATACCAGCTGGAAATGCCTGAAACTGGACCATGATTCCAAACTCAGGTGTGGTCACTACCACAGTATCCTATGTTAGGAGTAACTCACTAAATCCAATCTGCACTCATGGAAAAATGAATTAAGCTGCAAAGAAGAATTAAACTCCACCTCTTTGTTGTTTTTGTGCTGGAGATCAAACCCAGGGCCTTGTACATGCTAAGTACACTCTCTACCCAAACCCTCGTTTAAAAAAAAAAACTATGTAGTTCAGGCTGGCCTTGAACTCACTATGCAGAGCAGGCTGGCCTCAAACTCCCAGCAATCTTCCTGCCTCAGCCTCCTGAGTAGACCACCATACCCTTCTACTTCTTGAAAGGAAGAATACCAAAAACTTTTGTGGGCATAGCTTTAAATTCACAACAGCATTCTTCAAACAGAAATTTCTGGTCTTGAAAGCATGTATTAGAGATAAAAGAAATAGTGAAAGTAAGTATTTGACTCAAGCTAAAAAGAAAAAGCCTTTTAAAAGAAAGCAAAAGTAAGTGAAATAGAAATGAAACCAAAAAAAAAAAAAAAACCCTCAACAACACCATAAGATTCTTTGAAAAGATTACTAACAGCAAGTATTTAGCAACATTAATCAATAAAAATAAAAATTACACATTGACAGTATTAGAAATGAAAAACAGGATAAAACTATACCTTGAAGAACTTAATATTAATGACAAAATAGACATAATGGAGAGTTTTGTATAAAATATAACCTACAGGATTGGTAATTTAGCTCAGTGGTAGAGCACTTGCCTAACAAGTGCAAGGCCCTGAGTTTGATCCCCAGCACCCCCCCAAATATAGCCTACAAAAAGCTGACTCATGATGACATAGAAAACATGAACAGAACTCTAGCCAATTACGAAATCAAATTAGAAATTAAAATTTTAAGTGTTTCTTCCCTGCACCAATCCCTCCCTCCAAAAAAATAAATACCAGGTCCACTTGGGCAAGTTTTATCAAAACTCCTACACAAAAAAAGTAGGAGGGGCTGGGATTTAGCTCAGTGGTTAGAGTGCTTGCCTATCAAGCACAAGGCCCTGAGTTCGATCCCCAGCACCAAAAAAAAAAAGAGAAGATAATTCCCACTACAAATGAGGATTACAGAAAGCAGGAAGAATGCTTCCTAAATCATTCTGCAATATAGAATATACATAATATAAATGATAGTAAATTTTATGTACAGAAAGGAAATCTTTAGGCCAATTTTACTTACCAACATAGACAAAAAATTCTAAATAAAATCAATGAACAGAATCAAGTAGAAAGACAATTAGTTTTTACAGGAATATGAAATTGAATATAATTCTTTATGCCACTCATTGGTAAAGAAGGGGGAAAACATGGTAATTTTAACAGAAACGGAAAAGCATTTAACAGAATCTAATACCCATTCCAAATGAAAATGCTTAAACTAGGAGCAAAATCACCTAAAATAATGATTACAAAATTATACATCGAACATCAAATTGAACATACTTAATAATTCCAACTAAAAGCCAGAAGCATCCCTTTAAAAATCGACAAGAAGGTAAAGGAGCCATCTGTTTAACCCTGCACTAGTGATCCCAGGCAATTAAACCAAACCGAGAGAAGTAAGTGTAAATATTAGCGCAAGACGAACCCATCGCAGTCTCGGGCAGTTTCACCTGTCAGTCTCTTACCCAGCGGTGCTCCCAGCCCTCCAGGAGGGCCCTCCGTCCACGAGCTGGCTGGCACCCGGCCATCACTTCCGCAGGACAAGCACACACTCCAAACTGTCTCTGCTCCATCCTTTTCATCAAGCTCCTGAGATGTCACCCAAACAAATGCCATCTGATCTCATATTTCTGTCACTGGCCTTAAATTAAATGCAAACACCAGAAGACAAGTTAAGGACTTCTCTCCCCACTCTCCCGAAAAGGTGTATCCGAGTTCCGCCAACAGCCTCCCCCAGCAGCATCCCGTGCCCCCTTCCTGCTCATTCCCATCACCCACATCCACAAGTCTGTTTTCACAGCCCCTCCTCAGAGGGAATAATTAAGAAAAGTGTAGTGGAGGGACTATTTATAGAGATGGGTGTGGGGTTACCACAATCCAAGGAAGGGTGAAGAAATCCTGTGCTGGTGGGCACAGTTAGAGCCCAACACTGAGAAGGCGAGGGCAGGGGGCAGCGTGGAGCCTGGAGGGAGCTATGCCTCAGGTAGGACGGAGCATCGCCAAGCCCGGCCCAGGACAGGATGGGGAGGCAAACACTGGCCTCTCCACCTCCACTGGGGTCACACTCTTCTGCTCAGTGGCTCAGCTCAGGAGCCAGAGGGCAAGAGAGCCTGGCAATGCAGTCCACAGAGGTCACCTTCCTGGGAACCCAGCTGGGTGGAGGGCACAGCTAGGGAGGCAAACATCCAACACAGGCCATGGCCCAGCTACGTCACCTTCCTGCTGAACCTCTGGAGAGTGTCACACCTGCTCTTTTCAGCTCATCTCCCATTCACTCCACACTGCCAAATCCATCGGCCACTTCCCTGTCCTCACTCTAAACTCGGCAGCATTTAACAGCCAGCCATACCCTCCTTAAACAGCTCCTGCGTGTCACCAGCCTCTGTGGGTTTCCTGTTTAGCCGGCTGCTGCCTCTGTAGGCTCCTTCCCTGCCTGGCTTGCAGATGCTGGAGCCCAGCAATCGGTATGGGCCCTGTTCTAGTTTTTAGGTTTTTTTCTTTTTTCCCCTGTTCTAGTTTTGATCTTCACATTCACCCCATGGCTTTAAATAGCATGCAGTTTTTTACTCCCATATTTGTAGCTTCAAGCACTGATCTCTTACAGTCAATTATCTGCTTAAATTTTCCACTTAGATGCCCAGTAGATATTTCAAATGTAACATGAACAAAACTGAACACATTTTTACCACCTCTACTTCCAAACCTATTCCCATCACTCTTAAATTTCATCTTTGTCTCCTTGACCAAACCCATTTCTTTTCTTCTGACCACCTGCAATCCACTTGTTTTAATCAGCAACTCCTGTCAACTCCACCCTCAAAACCTATTCCAAATTTGTTCCTCTCCATCTCTCCTATCACAATAGTCAGGACCACCATTTTAAAAGCTTCATCTCTGGATCCCCTGAGATCCCTCCTTTTGCAGTCATTTCTCCAAAGAGAACTTTCTTTTGTCCTTTTTTAAAGACAAGGTCTCGCTATGTAGTTCCAGTTGGCCTTTAATCCACTATGTGACTGAGGCTGGCCCCGAACTCATGGCAGTCCGCCTGCCTCCTGAGTGCCAGGTTTTCAGGCATGCACCACCAGCTCCTACCTCCAACTAGAACTTTTAAAAGTGATTACATAGTTTCTTTACCCATTGCACTTATTTTATATATGCTTATTTTTATTGTCCACTACTCCCTTCTACAATGTAAACTCCTTGAGGAAAGGGATGCATTCCAAGTGCCAAGAACAGTGTCTGATATATAACAGCTGCCATATGTGTGTGTGTGTGAATAATTATTATATATATATATTTGTGTATGTGTGTGCCTGGGATTGAACTCAGGGCCTTGCACTTGCTAGTCAAGCACTTTAAGCCTTGCGCTAAATCCCCAGTCCCAATATTTTCTTATTGAATTGAATCATTATTTCTCTGCTTAGGCTTCAGTAGCTTCGCACTACACTAAGAAAAAATTCCAAACTCTTTAGAGTGCAGGTACTTTGTTACACTTACCACTGCCATGCGTGAGACACTGGGCACACCACAGGTACTTGACAAATGAATTAAAGAGATGAGTGAAGGTTGGAGATAATGGACTTGAGAGAACAGAGAAAATGAAGGAAGGAAAAACCATCAAAAAATAATTCAGTAAAATTTCCCAGGACTGAAAGTTTATAAATTCTACAACGAAAGGCACACAAATGGCCAAGTGACAGTGAAGGGAAGACAAAGACATGACACTAAACCTGGTAAAACAAAAACACACCAAATACAGAGGATCAGGAAACAGGTGCTCCACAAGCATCTCAACAGCAACAGCAGCAGCAAAGCGATCCTTCAATATCCTAAAGGAAAACCATTTTCAATCAGGAGTCCTATACTTGAGGGAAATTCTTAAGTGGGAAAGTGAGAAATTTCCAGATATTCAAGATTTTTAAAATGCAACTCCCATCGCTATTTCTTAGGAAGGTACTGCATGTCGTTTCACCCAAGTGAAGTAAATTAAAGGAAACATAAGACAAAGCACCTGGCTGGGGACTTAGCTCAGTGGTTAGAGCACTTGCCTTGCAAGCACAAGACCCTGCCCTGGACCTCCAGAGCCAGGCGCCGTGCCCAGGTGCGGGAGCAGCGATGAGATTCCAGGGAGATGTACCAAGACAAAATGTACCACCTGACCACCATGCATCTTGGGAGTTCTAGCAACTAGGGAAGAGTGCAGCACTTAATTAGTAATAAGGTCATAGGCAACAAAGCAAAGCGGGTAGAGAGGAGAGGGCAATTACTAACATGAGAGAAGACAAAAAGTTATGCAGGAACCCTGGTGTAAACAGCCGTTACGTACACAAAATCATGGACACACTGAGTACTTACTTGTCCAATGTCAGGAGCACAGTGAAGGGCTCGGGGCGGGTGGAAGAGCGTGTGAGGTGAGTGACAAGGAGAACGGAGAGCTAGATCTTCCTTCCTCACAGTAGGAGTTCAGAGCTTACTGCCCTAAACTCTAGTTATTTAGGAAAAATGAAGGTAAACACCAGTAGTCTCAAAAAAAGGATGGACTGGGTTTCTTGAGAAGGAATGAAACAGAACTGTTTTGTAATAAACACTGCAGTAATAGTTAACTACATATGCATTAATAAATAACTATAAACATTAAAAAAAAGAGAGAAAATTTTTTTTTACTCCCAAACGGGAGTAGAAGAAGGAACTATCTTTGCTACTAGTATAGTTTCAGAGGTGATTTTGCATAATCCTTCCTTTTTTATCTTTAAGAAGATTAAAATTTTTTAAAATCAGAACACACAAAAAGTGATTAAGTAGTTGAATGTGTTAGGAGGCAAGATTAAATCGCTGTGGATGGCACTTCCTGCGGGGCACTGCTGTCGCCCAAGGAAAGAGTCTGCACTCCGCTGCCGCCAACCTCCTCAGAGCAGGTCGCCCTGCTCCACGGGGCTGGACCGGCCGGCTCAAGGTGACACCACCAGACAGGAAGAACTAGGCAGAGCCGCTGCGGCAGCTGCTGCGTGTCCACGGGAGGGTCTTCTTCGGGACCTTGCAGAAAGGACAGCACATGGAGAGGACAGAAAGCAGTCACGGAGTCCTGGACGCAGAGGAAAGCCCTGCGCTATCAGCACCAACAGAACTCTTTGAAGCCACACACAACTCCAGTGACGTCCAAGTTATAATAAAAATACACAGATTTCCACATCATTCATTCAACAAGGCTTTTATTGAGCACCTACTTTGTGCCCAGCACTGTGCTAGGTGCCATGGAGAATACAAGTTTTAAGAGATGGTGTCACCCTCCAGGAGCTTACAAAACTAGAGGCAAAAATAAGATGTAGGTGCAACTCAGGCAGCACGTGACACATAAAATCCGGGCAACTCGGGGACAGTGTGGTGGCTAAGAGACCGCCAAGACCCACAGTGCTCGGGCGCAGTCTCTCAGAACAATTCTCAGAAGAATTCAAGCTTGGATAAGCAGGGACTGGGGGGCACCTGGAATGTGTCATGATGAAAACCAGGATATCACTTTGGTCAGACAGGAAGCTTGTGTTAAACTGGGCATTCCAGGGTCCCTGAACACAGGACTGGGGTTTGGGCTGGAAGGAAAACCTGGGCGGGGGTGGATGCCTCTGCCCTCCGTCTCTCTCCCTGCCCAGCGCCATCTTCTCCTCTCCCAGGAAGCGAGCCTGAACCCTGAGCACGGCCAGTCACACAGACTTCACGCCCTCTGAAGGGACTGGGTAGAGCCCCTGTAGCGGGCGAGGTTTTGCCATCCCGGTGTCTGCCCTGGTGTTTTTAGATGGTGGACAAAGAGCCCGATGTGCTGGGTTCTTTTAAAAGTTCCCTCGCAAGGATCAAGCCACAAGGACAACTTATCCATCACTGACCACAGCTGTTTCTCGAGTTACATGTGACAAGATCCTTCCTGCAAGAACACAGACGGCTCCAGGTTTCCTCCTTGACTAGAGAAACCGAACTGCTGACCCGAGCCCCATGAGGAAGTGATTCGCACTGGCATTCCCGGCAGCCAAGCCCCTTGGCCTGGAATGGCCCCATGGCCTCGGTGTATTTTGATTCAGTGTTATTTCCACATTTTATGGACCTTTAACTCCAAGTTGGGGTGGGATTAGGTCTGCTTAAAATGCCAAGGAAGGGGCAACAGAGCACTGGGGCAAGGGGAACCTGTGCAGTTTGAGGGCATCAATGTGGTCTCAGGTGTAATCAATGTCTTTCCCAAGGCTGGTCAGCACGGGGTACCACGATGGGCCAGAAAATGCTGCCCCGGCCCCTCATCCAACAGAGTACAGAGCTGGGGCACAAAGTGGCCAGGAAGGAAGAAAGGGCTCCTCACGGGCTGCAGGGTCAGAAGGTCCACAGGAAACCGGCGGGAGGAGGGAGAGGAGCTGACCAGAGCAGTGCAGATGAGTGAGAGCACTGAGTGAGGTCTGAGGCCACCACGACGGGGAAGTGGGTCACACTGGACAACCTGCTCCCCATGCTCTGCCAGGCGGCCTTCCCCCGTCAGAGTCCTGGACCCCCCAAGAGCTGCAGGATCTGCAGGTGGGGCTCAGGGTCTCAGCAGGAGGCGTGTCCCTGGCCACTTGAGCCACAGGAAGGGGACCAGGCGCCCCGTGAAGGTCTCAGTGAAGGTATAGATGAGTTCCTGCGTCTCTGCATTGGTGAAAGTCACAGTGCCCCCCTCGTAATCCAGGGCGATACCCACTCTCCGGGGCCGCAGGGCAGGGAAGAGCTCAGTCTCGGGGCTGGTGTTGGCCCAGATGCTGGAGGAGGAGAGGCGCAGCGCCCACACCCCATCCTCTGGCCGTAGGGAGAGGTCTCCCTTCCTCTTCATGCAGTCTCTGGCCACCCCTACCATGCAGCTTTCCAGAACTTCCTCTTCCTCCTCTTCCTCCTCTTCCTCTTCATCCCCCAGTGACTCCTCATCCTCGTCCGTTTCCCAATCATCATAGCCATCCCCATAGCCAGCCTCTTCCTCCTCCTCCTCCTCTTCCCCCTCTTCCTCCTCGTCCCCATCTTCCTCATCCTCGGACCAGCCCTCCCTCTCCACCTGCACTTCCCAGTATACCTTGCCCCAGGTGAAGCCCTTGCTGCCCAGCACAGCCGGCTCACAGTTAAACTGCTGAGGGTGCAGGAAGGCACTCTGGTACAGGCTGGTGTAGCTCACACTCGTCCAGTCCTCTGACAGCTGCAGGTACCCACTGGCTGACTGTGGGTCCAGGGTGACACTTACTGCAGGAACAAGGGAAGAAGCCACAGCATCACGGGCAGGCCAGAAAGCAGCCACCAGTCTCCACGTCTTTGGCAGGGCTGGCACACCACACAAAGGGGCGCTGTTCACATCCTGGTCTACACAAGCAGTATCTCCTGGAGGGACGCAGTGCACGACCTGGCAGCAAAGCCCCAGCCTAGGTAAGGGCAGCCTCTGGACTCGGGGTGCCACCACTGCTGGCTCTGAGACAGACAGGTCAGGTGGACAAGAAACTAAGCTACAAACAGAACTGTACACAGGGCAGAAAAGAGTCTAACCCTCAAGCAGAGGTCAGATAAAGACTAAGGAGTAGGTGACTGTAGATGCCGGGGCTTCCGGTGTGCAGCTGGAGATTTTCCCTGCTGCAAAAGAGAAGGGAACCTGGGGAGACGGGGCACAGCCTCGATCCTGCAGGGGGGTTTTCATTCTGAATCCAATCTGGGAACGACGCTTGGCACACTCACCTGTCTTATATTCTAAGTCTCTCAGCAGCTTTCCTGGGGAGAAAAGAGGACAGTGATGACCATTAAGCTCAGCAAACGTACGGACCCATTTCTCACTGGAGAAATTTCCTGACAGGGCTCCATCCCGAGACCCGAGAAGGAAAGTGACAACAATTAGGAGCCCTATGACGACGGTGAGGAGCCGGGCGCCCTCTCAAAGTGGCGGCCTCCTCAGACCCTGCTGTGGGTCCGAAGCCATGGGACTCTTGCTTCGTCAGACCCAACCTTACCCTGGAATTCCCTCAGGCCTCGCTGCAGAGAGAGGACTTTGTCTGAGAATTCGCCAGTCTTTCTCTTGACCATGTGAGGGATGGGTTTTCCAAGCCAGAACTTCTTCCTCGGATACCTGAGAAGGTGACAGAAAGAACAACCTCTTCCATGGCTCTTCTTGTTTTTCTCTCAACCTTTATGACTGTGATGAAGGAGGTAGGAAAGGCCTGATTACCTCCCATCAAGAGACAGAAAAACAGAGGCCCAAAGACACTGGCTGAGCCAGGACAGCAGATCCCCAGCAGACTCCTCATGGGAGCGCTTCTGTCTGCTCAGCCAGGTTTCCACCCTGCCCACACTCTGGCCTCAGACGGACAGTGGCCCAGGACCTGGGATCACACAGACAAAGTGTGTGGGGCGAGTAGTCTCCAGTGCACTAGGACACGCTCCTGATTCCCAAAAGCCATGAGGAGAACTGGGGATGCAGGGACCTCCAGCCCCACACCACTCCTCATTCATGCACATGACCATGCCCTGGGAAAAGGGGAGAGGAAACCCTTACCTGCTCACAAAGTCCCTGGCGTCCTGGAAGGAAGAGAGTACAGCCATCAGTGCAAACTGCATAAGGCTGCGCTCACACACACCTGACGCTGTCCAGAGGCAGGGACAGCAGCCAGCAGAGCACGTGGGGCCTCTTCCTTAGGCAGCTGACCTTCCACTGGGGAATGCGACAAAACAAGCACGCAGACTCATCACAAGGACACGAACAGCTGAGCAGCGGCAGGTGACAGGAATGGGTAAGACTCTAGACTCTGTTCCATGTGCAGTGAAAAGGCACCACCAGAGGGTTTCAGGCAGGGAACACACACGCGTGATCAGCTTTACACGAGGCCGAGACAGCCAAGTGCTCCTTGGGACCCATCCTCCCCTTCCTACACTCAAGGGCTGGAGTTGGAACTGGGCACATGGCCACCCTGGAAGTACAATGCCCTGGCCTGGCTATGAACTGTGTTCCAGCAAATGGGGTGCGAAAGAAAGCGATGACTGTGATTTCTAAGTACTGTTGGACAGGAAAGAGAAGGAAAGGAAAAAGAAAAGAAAAAAGAAAGGAGGAAGGGAAGAAAGGAAAGAAGAAAAAATAAATTGCTTTCTAGTTCCTTCTTTTCTCTCCTGCTGAATTTTGGACATGGAGATAATGAACCCAACTGTGAGCACACAGCTGAGGACAACATCCCCAGAAGCTGGTGGAACGACCAGATGGAAGTAACCCGTCTCCCTGGACGACCTCATGAACTTCTCTAGATCCGCTGCCCCCAAACCAAGACAGAAAGACCTCCGCTCGATCTGGGCTACCAGGCAGCACTTCCTGGAGGAGAACAGGGGAGGGAGGCCATCTGAGGCTGCTGCCATGGACAAGGGAGAGCTGAGGTGGCAACGGGGACAGGAGGGAAGCTGCACATCCCAGGAATGCTCTGGAGACAGGCTGAGCAGCCATACTGGTTGAGGATAATCAAGGACAGGCCACGGCTTGAACAGCAAGTAAAGGGTGCTGGCCACGTGAAGGCAGCATGGGTGGGACAGGATGGGTGTGAAAGTGGTTCTTGTGAAATACTGCTGAAATCCTCCCATGAGTCTAAAGCCTTCATGGTACTGTTTTAACTCAGTTTTGCCTTCCTTTTATTCATTCTACGAATCTTTACTATTTCCTACGTACCAGGCACTAAGGGAGAAGCTTGCAAGAGAGCAGTAAACAAAGAAAGAGACACAAACCCCTACCTGGGTAGAGCTGATATCCTAGCAGGGGAAGCAGACATCAAACAATCACCATAACAAATATCAAAGCATGTTGTTAATAAGCACTATGGAGACAAGACAGAAGAGTGAAGGGGTGGGGGAGCATGGGCTGGTTTCCTGGTGAGGGTAAGATTTGGGAAACTAAAGGCATCACCAAATTATGTCTGCTAAGGACTGTTCCATAAGGGCAGGAAGGCCTGATGCCCCCTGTGATGAAGCACAAGGACTGGCTGGGGGGTTTAGGGTGACTCTTTCTAGTCTCTCTGTGTTGGGCTGGGGCAGGGGTGAGGCAGACACACACTGTGACGTGGGAGCGGCTAGAACAGAACCAGAGAGAGAAGCAGCATCGAAGGGTTAAAGGTTGTGAGCAGTGTAGAGAACGGGCCAAGGGAAGGGGCAGGAGAACTGGGTGTCCAATCTGTGCCCCCAAAGGGAAGCAGCTGCCCACAGCTCCGGGAAGACCTTTCTCATCTGGCAATCAGGGCACAGCAGCGAGGCTAAGGCCACGGCCACGGCACCTTTGGCTGTTAACACAGAACGCTCAGGCAGGTGCCCAGGCAGACAGGACCAACAACTGGAAGGCAGACACACACCTGCTACCTGCAAGGGAGGCCTGGGAAAAGTCAGCGAAGACTAGCATTTCTTGACACTCCCACTCCAGAGGGATCCCTCTCCCTGTCCGTCCCATTTATCAAAGGTCTCTGTCTTCCTCACATTCCCTTTTGCTTCTCTCTCTCACCTCTTTCTCTCGTATTTCTTGACCCTATATTGGGGCTCTTCTTGCTGTTCCTGACAGCCAAATATTAACAGTAATTACAGAGTTAGTTGTCCAGTTTCCTTACACCTAAATCAAACCCCGACCCACACAAAGAGCCCACCGGTTCCACTGTTTCACGTACTGGTTTTGTTTAAGCAGATACTGTCTTCTCTCCCTTCCCTCAGTCTGGGGATTAGGAAAAGCCTCTCTCTCTGGGCAGATGCACCGGTCTCAGCCCAACCCGCCCAGCCAGGTGCCTCTCGTGTGCTTCAGATGGCACCGAAGGTGTCTCTCTGCAGGGAAAGAAGAGCAGGGCAAGGAGAGCAGCAGGGACCCAGGCAGAATCTGACGGGAGGAATCTGAAGGAACGGAAGGACAGGTGGAGAAAAGGAGGAGGCCAGACACATTTTAGACAAAGCGAGAGAAAAGAAGAACAAGAGCGGAAAGCCTGGGAGTCAGATGGCTGGGCTCAAGTTCACCCTACTCCACATCCGCCGCACGCCCTGGACAGATCCCTCCCTGCTCAGACCTCTGTGCGGTCGCCTTCTGTGCATGCGTCCACAGCTGTTCACACAGCCTGCAAGGGTGGGCAGGCCGGAGCTCATCGGCCCCTCTGCTCTCCTGGCCATTACTGTACCCGCCACTACTGCCTAGGACCCGAACTTCCTAGAGACGCTGGTGGCTTCACTGCTGACAGAAAGGCCCACCCGCCCCAAACCGTGCCCACTGGCAAGACCGCCACGCAGCCCCTCTCCTGGGAGCCCTGCTCCTGGCTCATCAGGATGGAAAGTTAGAGCTCCCACCCTTCCAAGGACAGCTGAGCCTCATCAAGTGGTAATAGGAGTTCACACCTGACAACCTGCTCTTGGCATCACAGTCGCCTCCTCCAGGAAGCACTCAGGTGCCTTACCTGCTCTCCACCCACTTCTCTGGGGATTAATTCCATAGTCCCAGGGAAAACCCCACCATTTCCATCTCCCTTCGCCTCCAGACACTCTGTGACTTGGACGGTTCAGCGCCCCCACAGCCACCCCAGCCATGACACCTTTGTTCATCTCCAGAACCACATCTCACTTCCCCAAACAAGAATCTGCCAGTGACCTGTTCCCAGGAGGGCCCACGGCAGGAGTGATGAGGACAGAGGATGGTGATTCCCTTCCATTTATACAGCACTTTTTAATGTTCTGAACACTTTGTAGAGACGATTAATTTTTGAAATGACACGTCAGTTATCTCATCTCATGCTTGTGTAGCCCTCGCGGAGGCTGAGACGCTGGTGGCTTCCCATGCTTTAGAGGACAAAACCAAGGCCCCAAGAGGAAGAGACTCCCACGAGTCCCCGGAGGGCCGAGCGGGCCAGGCAGACCCTCCTCTCCCAGCACCCCCATGCAAGGCCTCTCACCTGCACGAGCTCCGTGGCTGGCTGCTGGGCCTTGTCCTCCAGCTCGGAGATGACCAGAGCCAGCCGGGCGAGCTCCCCGACTCCCCGGGTCTTGAACTTCTCCCTGCCCTCTGTAAGCAGCTGCTCCAGGGTGGCCAGCTGGTCCAGCAGATGCTGCTCCCGCTTCTTCAGGAACTGGTGGCCCTGCTTGAACTCTGCCACAATGTACTGCCTCTGCTCCTGCAGCTTCCTCTGCAGGGACCGGGAGGGACAGGAAGCGCTTTCTGAAGCCAGCAGTAGGGGGTACGGCCCTTTCTCATGAACTCTGCAGCCACAAGGTGGCAGAAGTTGACAGGTGCTCCAGGTCCACCCTCCTCTTTTCAAAGCAGTCTCCACTAGTGAATCAGCCCAGTTCACCCCCTCTCGCGACCAGAACCAAGCGCCTGACTTCTCAGCCGCTGTCTGTTCTAGGTAAACCGGAATGCCCAGGCCCTGGAGGGAACCCTGTGCATCTCAAGAGCCAACACACTGCTCCCTCCTGGACAGAACTGCTGGGTGCTGCCTCCTCCAGGAAGCTCTACTACTTCTCAGCCTTGTGGCTACGATCAAGCGTGGTATCTATTCCTGTTAGGAAGCTTTCTGGATTAATGTCACCCCAGGATTGACTGATCCTGCCCTCAGTACCTGAGGATTATGTGTAAAACATCTGCATGTGCCCAGCTTATCTCTGCCACTCGGGACCATAGCCTGTCTTCTCAGGGAACCCAAAATGGGGGCACAGGGACACATCCTCTCTGGCCTCCATCACTGCCTCCGAGTCCAGGCGGCCATGCCACAGCAGCCCACAGTGCTCCTGGAACTCAGGCAACTTCCGGCATTACTCTCTCCCCACAGCCAGCTCCCTCCTTTCAAATCCTCTGGCTGTCCCCTGCTCTCAGGAAACCATGTCTTCCCTACTTGCAAAGGGAACATGCAGCCGGGCCTCCCTCAGTTCCCAGGTAGAAGAGTCACAGCAGCCAGACAGGGGCCCAGCGGCTGAGGTGAGTCACAAAGGAAGGAGGGGACCCTGCTGACAGTGAGACCCACTCCCTGGCCAGCAGGCAAACAGGCCCTAAGCCTGAAGCACAAAGCTAGCTCATAGACAGAGCTCAGGGCTAAAGCCCAGGGGACCAGCTACCAGGCCAACACCTGCCCAAGCTGCTCCAGGGAGTAAATGCCACCAGCAGCCACTGACTCCTCAGCACCCCTGCCTGCATAGGTGACCGCCTCCCACTCCCTCGCAGCCACTTACCAGCGCAGCCAGGATGTCAGCTTCTCCCTTTGCCTGAAAGCCCTGAATTTTGTCTCTGTCTCTCCTTAGGGTACTCAGGTGGTTCAGGATTTTTTCCTGGGGAAAGACAAGCAGTGGACAGTGCATGCTCTGGGCTAGGGTGGCAGGAAGGACACACGCCAATTTCTCAGCCAGTAAGAAGCCTCCTGGGGCTCAGCAGGCCTCGCCTGCAGGGAGATCACAGGACAGCACATCCTGAGGAAGCGCAGGGCAGCCTCTGGGCTGAGGAGGGCTTACCCTGTGGGGCTGGGCGGCCTTCTCCACCAGGATGGCTGTGTGTGGCCGGTGCTCCCGCGACTCCCGGCACATCACACACAGCAGCTTCCCGTCATCCTCACAGTAGTAGTGCAGCTTCTCCTGATGCCGCTCGCACAGCTTTGCATCCTGCTGCTCCCGGGCCATGTCGCCTGGCTGCCTGGCCTTGTCCACCTTCAGCCTCTCGATGTTCTCAACCAGGCTGGCCAGCTGCCACACAGGCCGGATGTTCTCCTTCTTGAAAGGCTTCTTGCAGAGTGGGCAGACAGGGCGGCCGCCCGACACGGGGCGGATGTCGGTGGTACAGCTGCGGCAGAACACGTGGCCGCAGTCAATGGTCACGGGGTCCCGCAGGTAGTCAAGACAGATAGAACAGGTCACCTCCTCCTCCAGGCTCCGCAGAGGAGCTGACGTGGCCATTGTGCTGAGTCAATGGAGCCTCTCTTCACCGGTGGGGCTTCTCCTGCTTGGGAGACCAGACATGGGGTCAAGGACAGGCCCAGTGAAGGCACAGGGAGCCACTGTACACAGGGCTGCCAGCTCTAGCATTCAACCAGCTGATACCCCCAGCTCCTAGAGACCCACACAGCGTCAGAGCAGAGGGGACCTTCCCAAGCTAGTTCAGCGCCCTCGTGTGACAGGCAAAACCTGAGGCACAGAGAGAGTGGCCCAGCGGAGAAGAGTGCGGCTGCTGCCTCTAGCCCTCTAGCCTCATACCTCGCTGCTGGGAAAGCAGTCCTGCCTCAAGACTCCCCTTCCATCTGCTGGGAAGCTGCTCCAATGCACCCAGGGCGACAGAAGGCTCACTCGCGACTTGCAGGAAGACGGGTGTAACAAACACCTAAGTCCACAACGTCTACCATGTGCATGGAGCGCCCTCGGCTGTGCAGTGCCAAGCTGCAAACCCATCGCAGGGTCCTGACGGTGAAGAGCCCTCATCTGTTTGCTCCTGCAGGTTTCAGCTGTGAAGCACTAAGACGGAGGTGGTGAACCTACAGCACACGTGCCACAGCCAGCTGTCTGTTATCCTCAAAAGCTCTAAGAAGTTTGCCATCACTGGGCTGAGAGCACCAAGGTTCTCCACCACAGCTCAGGAAGCAACAGGAGGTGCTGTCTCCCCGCAGGAGTGGCTCCCTGGGCTGTCCTGTGGTTTGGGCTCGGTTCACTTCCCCCAGGAAGCTGGACTCCATCCAAACTCAGCCCATCAGCAGAACATCCGCAGCTGCAACTCCGCTGCCGAGCTGGCCCGGCTGCTCTGCTGCTAACAAGGCAGGACTGCGAGTGCCAAGTTCTCCAGGGAAACCCCAGGCACCTGTGGGCGCTGTGCTGCAGAGGGATGGCCCTGCCAGGGGCTCGCAAGATCAGTCCCGGAAAGCACTCTGCTCCTGTTAACTTTTACAGCCTGGGCCACTTCCTGTCTGAGGTTTACAAGGGTCAGCACATCTGACCCAAAAGCTGTGACAACAGCAAAGTCGACTCAGTATTCTGAGCCTCAGTTTACCCATGCATAAAATGGAAAGAATAATTCTGACCTCCAAGGGTTTCTAGGCAGGTTATATGCAGGAATTATATAGAAAACTAAGCATAAGCTTGCTACACAGAAAGAAGTCTAAGAAAAAACCCAGACCCTCGGTTCCTAAATCCAGTGAGTGTTCAAATCACAAAAGAGGCAACACCGAAAATGGCAGAGAGGAAGTGAGCACATGTGCTGGAGGCACAGTGAACGAGGCCCTGGGTGGGGCGGGCATGGATGGGCCCTGCTGCAGATCCACAGAAGTAACAAGAGCGCTACCGAGAACCCAGCCGGCACACACACGGTGCCGCAAGGCTCGCGAGAAGCAACTGGGACCACAGGCAGACCAGCACCACCACTGGTGCGCACTCCAGAAGGCCCCTGACCAGGGCGGCAGCCTGTGCCAGAAGTCACACTAAAGGGACAGAAAGAAAGCGCCCCGTCTGCCAGACCTGAAGGGGGACACAGTGTCTATTCCTTGAGACACGAATGTGACAGTGTATTAAAAGTGCTTTGTCTGAGCTGGGTGTGGTAGATTCCACCTGTAATCCCAGCACTTGGGAGGCAGGCAGATCACCATAAATTCAAGTCCAGCCTGGAATACACAGTGAGGACCTGTCTCAAACAAAACAAAACAAATGAAAAAGGGCTTTATCAAGTGACAGCACTACACATGTACAAGGGTTTATTATACCACTGGACTGGTAATAAATTCCAAGTAGCAGCACACATGGATTTAGATACATATGTATGATTTCAAGAGATGCAGTGCATATGGAAAAACAAAGCTCAAATGAAGGGAGCAAATGAAGTTAACATCAAGTCCCCAGAGTACTAACAAGGCAAGCAGAAATGACAGACGCGGCCTGATCCTTTTCTTTGGTTTCACTTTTGAGGAAACAAGCCTGCCCTGAACCCTTTCAGTTGTAACATGATGCAAAGGGTTTGGAAAGAGGAAAAGGAAGTGGCACTGGGTGATCCACTCTGGAGCCCCTTTTCATACTACTGTGCTGGATGGCCTAGAAGCTTTAAAGCTGAGTTGTTTTATTGTTGGGGAACAGAAAATATTTTCTTTGCGGATGGAAATTTATTTTGCAATTTACTGGAAGAATGAAAGAACTATGAAGAGCTCAGCTGCATGCCCCATGTGAGACGTGCCACCTTTGAGCAGACCTTAAGCTAGGCCAGGCTCAAAAACAAAATAAAAAACAAGAAGAAAAAGAAAGTCAGTCACCATTCTGTAACACTGTGACACAAGGATCATCATTAAGTAGAAGGTTCAGGTGGACAGGATGGTCCCTATGGTGCCAAATTACCACCCAACAGATTACTTCCCAGTGCACTTTGATGAGGGAGCAACCTACAGGCCACCTGAACCAAGGGACCAGACCCCGCGTTACTCACAGAGAGCATGCTGGGGTATGCTTTCTGATGAGGCGTCACATGAATTACAGCTTCACCAATGAAATTTTCTTGCCAAAAATGTTTGACCAGAAGGAATCTGTTTTAGTTATTTTTCTCTCGTTGTTGGGACAGAATATTCGACACCCAAAGTTAGGGGAAGAAAGGTTTATTATCTCACAGTCTGCAGAGGTTTCAGTCTATATAGTCTGCTGGGTCCGAGGCAGGGCAGCATGGCAGAGGCAGGGCCGGCCTGGCAGCAAAGTAAAGGGAGGAAAATGCAAGGAATGTATGCAAATAAGCAATGCAAACAAGCAGCTAGTTAGCTTCTTCCTGTATCTTTTATCTAGGCTACCTGCCCCCAGGGCGGCCCGCACTCCCACCCCCAATCTCAGTCTCACATCCTTGATCCCAGCAGACCGATGCCAAACCGATCAATGGATCAATTTAGTAATCACACACTCTAGATCCAGCTATCTCTTACCACATATTTAGATCTAACTTCCAGTTTACAGAAATATAAAATATGAGGGTTATCAAATTTTAAAGGAACACTGTAGTTTGTTACCATGGAGAAGCTGCTGATCGACGAGTCAAACCACACAATGAGAAAACAATAGGTAAATCCAGAACGCAGGAAATCCCACAAGAAAACTAGCCTGATTTTTTTTTAAAAGAAAAATAACTAAATACAAAAGATAAACTTTGGCTGGATCCCGGCTTAAAAATAAAAAAGCTATAAAATTGTTTAGGGCCTATTAGTCTCCTAAAATAGAGTGAGTAGTAGATCACATTAAGAAAGTGTTTTCTTAATAGTGTTGAATGGAGTTATGTACGGGAATGCCTGTATTTTTTGGCAATGGATGATGCAGTGTTTAGAGCTTTATGACTACAATTTAAAATAGTTCAATAAAACAAAAAATTTTTCCTGGGGAAAAGGACTATAGTTTTGTACCACATTCTCAACAGGGTCTGTAACACCGAAAATGTTAAGATCACTGCAAGAGAGATCACAGTGATTAAACCTTCTCGATATGCACATGAACAAAGGAGAAGATTCAGGGGAGCTGAGATGATATCAACTTGCACAGCAGCATTTGAGAGTCTGCTCTGATGAGACATTGAAACAGAGTCTGCTTCCATGTTCAAGCTCAACATCTGGCTAGAGAGACTCCATCTCGATCGTATTACGGGCTGTTTTTGGGAAGACGGCAAATAGTGGCAGCGCTGAATACACACAAACAAGACCCAAGGTACAGATCCACAGCGTGGACAATCCAGGTTCAAGTCTGGGCTCCAGAACCTAATAGCCAGATGACTAGCAACTTAATGGTATCTGCCACCTGCCTACACATCTTAAGCTATTTAAGGCTTATATTACTCTTCCAAGAAAACTGAGGGAGAAATCCGAGGCTCAGCAGGGTCACGCAACCAGCCCAGCTGCTTGAGGCTCGGACGTAGTGTTGGGGCCAAAGCCTGGCTGACCCGGCCACTCTCTCCTGCGCCCGAGCACATGGCAGAGCAGTCTAATGCCATCTCCTGTCAGGACGCTCAGAGGAGGTCATCCACAGGGAAGGCTTTGTGAGCTGAGTGGTGCTGTCAAACACAAAGGCGTATATACCGATTCTGCTGACACTGGCCGGACGCACCCTGGCCTTGGCGGTCACACACTCTAGCACTAAGCATTCCTGTGGGATGGCAGTTTTTCCTTACTAGAAAGAAATAGGAGAAATGGGACTGAGTCTACAACATGGGCAAACCAGAAGGGCTGCTTGGTTTCCCCTTGCCCGCTTCTGTCAGAGCCAATGAAAAACCCACCCTCTCCAACCCCTCACCTACCACACTCCCCTATGATTTCACCCTTTTTTTTTTTTATCACTTATGCCTTTGATACATTCTCTGATTTTCGCCACAGGTTTCCACATTAAGGGGTAAAACCATCACTCTTCCCTTCACTCCTGGCTCTAGGGCAGACAGAAACCACAGGTACAGCATCAGTGCCAGAAAAATCCCCAGCAATGAAGTGTCCCACCCTTCTCCAACCCCTTCCCATTCCCTTTACTCAAAGAAGAGTTCTGAATCCGGAAGAGAAACCACTCACCATGAATCACCCTGGGGCTGGGGATTTGGCTCAGTGGTTAGAGCGCCCCGATCTAGGTGTGCAATTCTTCTGCCACTTCAGTACACCTGGATGCCTGAGGATGAAGCCCACAGCGTCCTCATGGGCAGAACCACCAGGACACACCCTACTTCTCACTGAATTCCACTTTCTCTGCAATCCACCTCTCCCCTCAAGTCAAGGGGTCTCATGAGGACCTAATCTACATTTGCCAGCAGGCTGGCATGAGGTGACACTGTACTTTCTGGCAGTACATTTCGGCATGTGCAGAAAATCACTGAGCTGCAAAAACCTAGCTGAAGAAGGTGTTGCTGTGAGCATCCACACCTTGTGGGCAGACATGCTCCTCACCTCTGCCTGTCCCGGCCCAGTTCCAGAGGGAAAGGGTCAGAGCTCTGACCACATGCTCTCAACAGTACCCAACTGCTGACCCCGAGGGGCTACTCTCCCTCCATGTTCTTTTTTGGTTTTTTATTTGGTTCTCCCTATGTAGTTCAGGCTGGATTTCAACTCAGTATACAGCTTCAGCTGACGCCAAACTTGTGCCAATGCTCCTGTCTCAACCTCCTAAGAGCTGGGATTACAGGTGTGCATCTCCACGTTCTGTGGCTTTTTCCACCCCATGCCTAGCATTTTGTTTCTTGCCTCCTCCTCCTCATCCTCCTACATGGCACAGAAGGTACCCCAGAAGACAAGTCATCCCAAGAGTTGACTCTGGGCCCAGAGAAGCAAGCGTGAGGGCCTGGGTTTGCACCTGGGCTGCCCAGCTACCAGTCCAAGGCTCATGGGATCACCCTGGGCTGCTTCTCAAGCATACACCTGAGTGTCCAAACAAGAGCCCCTTTCTCCTGTAATCCAAGATCACTTAGTTTAGGGCTGCGTGCCCCGTGAGAACCCTATTTAAGGGCTCTTGGGCCCCAGGTTAATAAGGCCCATTTCCCAATCTGACGTAAGTAAATTCTCCTAGAAGCAAAATATCCAAGTGACACCTCTAATCCCAAACCTGCAAAAGACAGAACTCAAGGCAGAAAGCAAGTGATATGGGTGTGCAATTAAAGGAATGGCTGCTCCTCTGCCAACCAGGCCAAACCCTGAGGAGATCCCAGTGACCAGACAGCACCTTTCTGTCGTCACCTAGGGACTTCCTGTCTCATACAGACCAAGCGACAGTGCGCTCTGAGGGCAGGGCACGAGCATCTCGGGGACAGGTCTGGACACTCTCTGAGCAGTGGAGATTCCCGCAGGCTCAAAGGCTGGTGCCACCGGGAAGCAGATGAGACGAGGATTTAAAAGGCCTTCCCGGGGCTGGGGATTCAGCTCAGCGGTTAGAGTGCTTGCCTTGCAAGCACAAGGCCCAGAGTTCGATCCCCAGCACCAAAAAAATAAAAATAAAAGGCCTTCCCCAAAAATTGTTCAGGTGGGAAGGGGAATAAGGGAGGGGACAGGTAGGGAAGGACAAGGAAAAAAAATGAGAGAAAGGAATGAAAAAATGGAAACAAAGCTTCTGTAAATAAGTAACGGAAGAGGGGTTGAAGGGAGGGCAAGGGAATGGGGGAAACAAGTAGAATATATAGTATAGTATGTACAGGTACAAATTCCCTATGATGATGAATGTTATTATGTATATCAAAATGTACCACTAAAATAAAAAAATAAATAAAACGCCCTCTGCTCTAGCTGACCTGCCAGGCTGCCCCGCCTTGGGAGAAAACTGGGAGTTTTCTGTGTTCCTGCTTCAACATCTGCCTAATGTTGAATCACAAACCAAGTTCTTTCTTGCCTAAAACATTCCCAAGAGTCACGTGGTGCTGCCCTGCACCTGAGAATACAGGGCAGAGTCCTTTCGCACCTAGCAGATGGTTTGTGGCCCTGATGACACGGAAGAATCACGCAGGCCAACTGCATCAGAGTCTGCAGAGGTGGCCCAGGCTTGGGTATTTAACAACAAAACCCAAAACCTCCCCAGGTGATTCTATCGTCTAGTCAGGGCTGAGCATCCCTATGCTGAGCCCCCTTACTGCCAATGCGGGAAGTGTGGGCTGGGGCCTTAGCGTGGTAGTCCTGCAGTAGAGCTGCTGGGAGCAGCACCTCCTAGCCCAGGGCTCCTTCCACTGCTCCTCACTGCACTTTGGTGCAGGGAAAGTGAATCTTCCCTTGAGTGTGATGGGAGGGAAAGACTCAGGCAGAGGAATCCAACTGCCAGCAAGGAAAAGGGCAGCAATGAGTTGGGAATTGACAAATGGCCACAGGGTGGGTACAGCAGGGCAAGCAGATGGAGCAGACTGTTGGGACTCAGGCAGAGGGGGAGGGGGAGAAACAGAGTATGCAAGATGTGGGCTATATTAAGAAATCTACTTTATCCTAACAGCCTGAGGAAGACATGAGGGTTTCAGCAAGTGGGAACCACAATTCATTCAATAGTTAATGGATACAGTATCTACTGGATGCCTACCACATGCCAGGCACTGACTGAGGTTACAGCAGGGAACCGACAAGGCAAGCCCCTGCCCTCCCAAAATTTACAGCTAGTAGGTGCTAGAAAAATTCTTGAGAAGCTGTATTGGGATCAAACTAAGGACCACCAAGCCTCAGGGGTCTCTCCTCTTACTTAACCCTCCTCTCCTTTGCTCTTAGTGCTCCAACTACTCTGGACTTCCTTGTCTCTTGAACACGCCCACTGCGTGTTAAAATGCCAGCATGCTCCTGTGAAGGGTTAGCTAAAACCTCTCAAGGCTTTCTGGTACCCCGGGGTGAAGTCAAAATCCCTTCCCTGCCTTTCCTCTGGGAGGCCCCAGATAATCTAGGGCCAGCTCTGAGCTCCCAGCTCATTTCCTGCCACTCCCCACCTCCACCTTGATCTCAACCCAGCCAAACTAAACCACTCTCCACGCCTTGCAGTGCCACCAATGCTCTTCCCTGACCAAGCCCTCTGAAAATGCCATTCCCTCCCCCAGGACACTGACCCTGCCTACTTAGCAAAAGCCCTTTCAGATCAGGTCTACACTGCCTGAAAGCACCCTGCCCTGCACCTACACTTCTCTGCAGCTGTTAGATCCCCACACATTAGTCTAGAGCACTGGCTGGAGCACAGGCATAAAGCACGGCTGATGGAAAGAGATGCTCCCTGAGTGTCGCCAAAGATGCACAGAACAGTTTCCAAAGCCCTATGTGTAGACTTCTCTCGAGAACAGCCTAGACCTGACTTCAGCCTGAGGCTAGGATTCCGGCACCACCTCTCTGGACTCGGATGCAGAAGTTTTCTAGAGTTTTCTTGAGATTTAGACAGCATAAAAGGACCTACTGAGGCCACAAAGACTTTGCTATCCTACCTTTCCATGACAGTCTGTGCTTCATCTCCCAGAGAGAGCACATACTTTTATTTTTACTTTTACCCCCTTTTTCTCTTTGTTTGGCCCAAGCTTGCTCTGCAGAGCCAGTTTCTCTCCCAATTTTCATTTCTGCCTTTTAAAATAAACTTTGCCACCACTTTTTACTGGTTTCATCCAGTTGAGGTGAGGAGAACCTGGAATCCAACTCCAAAAGGAGAGGCAAGCAATCCAGAACCTGGTAACGTTTAGTTGGCAAGTCACTTTTAGGAGTGAGCTACCCAGTGACAATGGTATCCAAGATCTGGTCTCAGAAAGGGACCCTAACCCTACAGCAGTGGACGATATTGTGCTCACCTGTAAGCATTGTAAAATTATCTTGCTGGGGGCCCTCAGTTCCACTCTTCCTGCTTTGGGTCACTTTACCCAATTGCTTTCTGGAGATGGGAGTGCTTAGGGTGGAGTTTTCCCTCAACTCAAGGGTGAGGCTCTAGAAGGAGTTACACACACACACACACACACACACACACACACACACACACACTCCTACCCCACCCCCATCTTGCTTCAGGGGAGAACAGGACTGTAGTATAGCCAGTCACAGGAAGACCTGGTTGAGGGGAATCTTTATGGTCTCCTAGGAACTTGCAAGAGGTCAGGAAGCTACAGAGCAATCCGACTAACCAGAGGCTAGGTTACAGGGAAGGCAACTCCTCTTTACCTCCCCTCCCCTCCCGGCACAGCAGGCACAGCTCAGCCCTGAAGGCTTACACAGTCCTGTGAGGCTCCTCCTGGACCTCTGCCCAGTTAGCTCCTGCAGCTCTGCATACACAGCACCAACACATAACCTCGTAATTGATATTTTTACCTGTCTTAATATTTTTACCCATCTTGCCAGGTGTGGTGGCACATGCCTGTAATTCCAGCACTTGGGAGGCAGAGGCAGGAGGACTGCCACAAGTTTGAGGCCAGCTTTGGGCTACATAGTGTGCTCAAGGCCAGCCTGAACTACACAGCGAGACCCTGTCCCTAAAAATAAAAAAAAAATTACGTTTACCCATCTTTTCACCCAAAGAGAATATGAACCCAGATCATGCCTCCTTGATGTTTTTATCTCCAGTATCTGACCCAAAGTAGGGGGTCTGAGTCAGGTGTGGTGGCACGCACCTGTAATCCTAGCACTGGGGAGGCTAAGGCAGGAGGATTGCCATTAGTTCGATGCTAACCTGGGCTACATAGGGAGTTCAAGACCATCCTGAACTACACAGCAATACCCTGTCTCAAAAAACCAAAAACAATCCAAAGTAGGGGGTCTGTAAATGTTTATGAAATTAATGTCACCCCAATTCCCTACCTCCCCACCCCCCACCATATTTCCCTTTCCCACTTTACAAATTTGCTCCAGCAACAGGCTCAGAGTGTTCCCTTAGATTAGGCACTACTGGTCACAAATATCACCCAGCTCTCCCCTGGCTTCCCTACACACACATACACACAGACACACAGACACACAGACACACACACACACACACACACACACACACTTGCGGAGGGGGGCAACAATGCATTTCTACCAAGGTGCCAAGTTCTAAGTGAGCCTGGACGCCAGCCAAAATTAAACCTTTGTTTAACAAAACCAACATCTTCCCATTTTCCATATATTTTCTATTCTGATCCGGGTGGGGGGGTCTAAAACTAAAGTCATCCCCACAAGCCTTGATTCAGAGGCTCTGAGGTCTCTAGTCTTTTGTGGTGGTCAGACGTGGTCTGAGTCCAGCCTGTCAATCTCTTGGGAAGCAATTTGTAAGAATTCCTCCACAGCCCCTGGGCCTCACTTTCCTTATCTCTTAATTAATAAGGAGAAATGTTTCATCCAGTTCACCAAGCTGTCTGAAGTTCAAAAGAAGTCACACAAAAGTGTTTTCAAAACAAAAAAGTACTATTAAACTGGGAGTGGAAGCACACATCTGTAATTCCAGCACTCAGTATGCTGAGGTAGGAGGACTGGGAGTTCAAGGCCAGCCTGGGGTACACTGTGACTCTGACGCCAGCCTGGACTCCATCTCAAGAGACCCTGTCTCAAGGAACAAACAAAAAGTACTATTATAGGAGGAGCACAGAAGCCAACCTGAAAGAGCTTCTACTGGCCAATGCTACAAGTTGAGCAACACAATAAAGTAGCACTGGATTATAACCCACAGTTATAACTTTATAAGTCCATAATGATATAAACCATTAATAAGTTAATAAAAAGGAACAAAAAGACAAATATCCCATGCAGAAAAATTTCAAGTAAGATATGGAGCTACTTGCCTCCAAGGATGGGGAGCATAATTCCCCGCTCCTTAGATGTGGGGTACACATGTCATCGTCCCAAAAATGCAGTATGCAAAGGAGGAAAGCAAGTACAAATTTTACAGTAGAGGAACCTGCCGAACACTCAGCCAGGTGATGAAGATCAGCAGCAAGTCACACAAATCCTCCTGACAGCATAAGACCTTCAACAGGATGTGATGAACAAGGCAATCCACTTCTGTGATTTTCTTCCCAATAACACACAAGCTCAGTCTTGGGAAAAAAACCAGATAAATCCCAATAGAGAGGTACCCTACTACCCAGATATATCTACGTACATCTCCAGTTGCTGTATTTGGATCCTAAATGTTCCCCAAGGTCCACGCATTAAGAGCCTGCTCCCCAACTCAGAGCTATTGAAAGGTGGTGGAAATTTTAAGATGAAGGGCCTAAAGCAGTGATGGCAAACTTTTTGGAGATCGAGTGCCCAAAGTGCAACCCCAAACCCACTTATTTATGGCAAAGTGCCAACACTGCGATTAAACCCGAATACTGAGGTTTTACTGTTTTCCAGTGCTCAGCTAGCTGGGGCGACTGGGCTCATAGGCCCACAGAGAGGGCTCTGCGTGCCTGCGGCGGCACGTGTGCCACAGGCTCGCCACCACTGGCCTAGTTTTTAGATCACGGGGGACAAGACCTCAAAGGGGGCCGTGGGTACCCAGTCTCCTCCTCCCTCTTGCTCCCTGGCCACAAAGTGAGAGATCAGATCTGGTTTTGCATGCACATCTACCACAACAACATACTGCCTTGCCACAGGCTAACCTCCCAGACTGTGAGCCAAAATAAGCCACTTCTCTTTATAAGTTGATTAGCTCAAGTATTTGTTACAGGGAAGGAAAGCTAACGCACCAGTATTCTTCCAAACTCTCAAAGTCATCAAAAAACAGTCTGCAAAAACGCCACAGTCAAGAGTAGAAATAAAGAAACAACTAAGGTAATAGGGAACAGAAACGTGCAAAAAGAAAATCTGAACACACTCTATGGCCGGGAAAGGGTTGAAGTATTTGGGAACTCTGGACTCTCTCAATTTTCCCATAAATCTAAAATTTCTAAAATATACCATCTATTAAGAGGTAAACTGCAATTCTGGAACCATTTAAAAAAAAGCCCTACTTTTGGAAGCGGTGATTTTTTTTAAACTTGGAAAACATGCTGGGTTCTGACTGCAGCTCACAGGTCTAGGGCAGGCTCGCCAGGCAGGAACGCACGTCACTGTCCCTGCGGAAGCACACAGCCCGTGGCGTCAAAATTCGGGATGTACTAGGAAGTCTGAGCCGGTTTCCTCCCATTTACTCCACAAGGTTGCATTTGTACACTTTTTTCTACGGCCAAATAGGTGGCTAAACCGGTTTACTCCGACCAAAAACAGAGAAAAAGGGAAGACGGCGACTCGGGCGGCGGAGCCGGACCGGCCGCCGCTCCTCTCGACTCCAGGCCCCCGCGCATCCGGGTCCCTGCACTCCGGGCTCGCGACCCTGAGCTCGGGCTTCGGGCCGCACACGCGGAGGGCGACGCGCGAGGAAGTCGCGCGCGGGGCCGAGCGGCGGGTACGCCCCGCCCGCGGCGGCCTGGCCCGGCCCGGCCCGACCCGGGGCTCGGTTCGGCCGCCCAACCCCGGGGGCGCTTAGCTCCGCTACTGGCCGCGCCCCTCCCGTCGCTCCCACTCACCGTCCGAGCGCCGGCCGCTGACGAGTCGCGCGCCTCTCTGCCCCCTTCGCTTGCGGCCCCGTACCTCGCCCGCACCAGGCGCCGCGCGTCCCCGCCCCGCAATCCCCGGGCTCCTCGGTGTCCGACGAGATTTCTCCCGGACCGGCGCCGCGATTGGCCCTCCCGAACTCCACCGTCCAATGAGAACTTTGGCCTCGTCTGCGTCACTGATCTCTGGGCAAATGCCCGGGCAGCTGGGGGGGGCGAGGCAGCAGGAAGCCAAAACCGAAGGTGGCGAGCTGACCCGCGCCGACCGGGTTTGGGGTGTGTGGTTCCCGGTTGCGGGCTGTAGAGGAGCGAGCTTCTGCGGCCTAGCGAGGCCCCGGCGTAGGACTCGAGGGCAGGAAAGCCCCTGTGCCTTCTGAGAATCCCCGCTTCCCGTTCCCTAACCAGGACCGGACGGAGGAGGGCTTGCCAGATGCTCTACGCTGGCTACGACTCCCCGCCCCCAGCGTGGCCTAAATTCGCCTCCCTTAGCAAGCAAATATCCCAGCCCCGCTTTGTAAAAATCACCATCGCCAAAGCGACTGCAAGGCATGAGGCAAGCATTGGCCCCATTTGACAGAAGTGGAAAATGAAGTTTGAGAGCGCTGCTTTGCCCACAGGCCTTCCCAGCTTCTGAGCTCAGCCCCTGCAGCGGGCTGGGAGGAGGTGGAAGTTCCCAGGTCCCAGTTCCCGGCTCCCAGGAGTCCTAGGCTGGGTAGAGTTGAGGTGCTGGGGTGGGGTGGGGTGTTCAGTCCCAGCAAGCTCAGGGTCCTCAACCTTCAAACCAGCCTCCTCTCGTCCCTGCTGGGGATGGGGACATTTGGAATGGATGCTCATGTTCCGGGTGTGGTGGCGGAAGAGGTGGGCACAACTGTGGGGCCTGTGCTCCGGGTCAGCACATCCTAGACCCACCTGCTGCCTGTTCCTGTAGTTGGTGCAGTGGGAAGAAAGTGTGTTCAAATGCGCCTCAAGTAATACCGTGCTTGGAACTGCATGGACTTGCCCCCCCTGCCGGCCATTCTGGCACCTCCCGCCCCAGCGGCCGGTCCGTGCTCACCCTCTTCATCCCGCACTGGAACTCCGTTAGCCTCCGGCCGCTCGGTCTATGACCCCTGCCTGCTTCGCCTGTCTCAGACCCTGTTTAACCGGAGGAAGATCTAGAAACTGCACTGTAGAAATGAGATAGCACATAACCAGTGCAGGAAGCTACCCCAGGATATGCCACCTTGGAAATGGGGGGAAGAGCAGAAGCAGGAAATCCTGACCTCTTGTTTTTCTCCCTTGACGCCCGTAGTAGAAACTAGGGTTCCCCAGGGGCCCCTCTTCCCTGGTCGGGCCCTGAGACCTAGAAAGGTCACTCACCCTCTCCCCTGAAAAATGGTGCCAAGAAGAAACTAAACGAACAGGCCTTGCTAAGTTGCCCCCAGTGTATCACCATTTTATATTACCTTTTGTCTTGCAATCATATTTTTGCCTGGCTGTCCATAAAAACACAAATCTCCCTGTTTCCTAAGGATTTCATTTTTTAAGGCTTCCATGTCATACACGATTTGGGTTCATTTTTGGGATTTTCTCATGTTACTATGTCTTTTGTTAAAGGAGTCTCAGCCATGAACCTTCAGGTGAGGAAAAGACATCTTTCTCCTCTACACATAGTGTTAGGTTTACGCGGCAGGAGGGGGAAGGGAAAAGGCTGAAGACGCTCGCCGTGGGAGAAAGCTTTATTAAGGTGTTACAGCTTCCCCCTGTCACTCGAGTGAGAGTGGCCTTTTATCCCTTAGCCGCCCCCCCCCTTCGTGACGTTGGAGGCTTGAAAGTGTGCATTTAGGATTGGTCCTTTCTGTATGGGGTGGTTGGGTGGTGGGTAACGCCCCTAGGTAATTGGCCCCACGGACCTAATTGGGGACTATAGTCAGGGGGAGGGGCCATTGTTTCGGCGGGAGATTCTGGCATAGAGACGGGGGAAGGGGGCTT
>PVJO010005962.1:61327-74857 GCA_004026905.1 Hystrix cristata
CTATTGGCAAAGATGCAAAGAACCAGCTTTAATTTTTATGTGAAAGATACCCTAGCATTAGGGCCAGAATGAATGTCTGTAAAGGAAAAGCTATAAATTACATGAAGTATAAATTGAATTTTCACCTATATTTCTGTTTTCTAGCAGACTTAAACCAATAAACAACTTTAGTGCTACTAAGAACTGACAGCTTTTGTGCTAAGATCAGGCTTCAAGCTAAAATACAACAGGTTTAACTATGCTTTTGTAAAGGAAAAAAGGTATTATGAATGCTAATAGGCATTAACTAGGGCCCGGACATGGTGGAGCACACCTGTAATCCCAGCACTCGGGCGACTGAGGCAGGAGGATTGCCACAAGTTCAAGGCCAGCCTGGGCTATGTAGTGAGCTCAAGGCCAGCCTGACTACATAGTGTGACCCTATCTCAAAAAAAAAAAAAAAAAAAAAAAGTATTAACTGCTGGGTTTCTGAGCAGAAAGAAATCGTAAGCTGAGCCGATCTCTTATTTGATTTGAACTGTCTTTCAAAAAAATTTTTTTCAAATTTTGCAGTTTTCGCAGAAACTTTTTAGTTAAAAAGTTAGTGAAAATAGATTGTATAATAAACAATGACAAATCCACCCTTTAACTTTAAAATTTCTAAGGGTTTTAAGGTTGCAATTCCCCCAAAATGTGAAATGGAAAACTATCAAGAAATATTTTTTAAATTATTGTGGAAAATTTCAAACATATACAGAAAGTAGAGAAAAAAATCATGAACCCACTTCTCTTCAACAGTTATCAACATTTTCCTGTTTGATTTTGCTATGTTGCTATTCCCTTCTCTTACTTTAAAAAAAAAAAACTCAAGTATTTTAAAGCAAATCCTAGACATATTTCACTTCACTTTACCCATGAATGCTTCTGTATGTTTTTCTGATAGGGGTTTTGCTATCCAATAGGGATTTTTCTGAGAAGGGTACTGCTGTGGGGTTCTGAAGTCTCCTCTTAGAGGTGTTTTCTATGTTCTTTCTGTCCTGACCTGATGTAGGACAGCCTCAGGGGCCAAGACTCTAGATTCTGACAAGGAGTCATAAAATCCTTCCCCAGTTCCTTAGAAATGGTAATGAGGCAGGTAATGGTTGACCCAATCTGTCCTAGTCAGGCCTTGGTAATCAAAGCCCCCTCCTCTCACATCCTGTACCTATAATGCAGAACCATACCGTGTGTGTCTAGGAGTCAATCATATAGAAGCCTTCAAATCCTTTCCTTATAAGGAACAAGGGGACTAGTGAAATGGAATGTTGTAAAATCCTTTTTTTTTTTTTTTTTTGTGGTACCTTTACTGTAGGAGATGTGGGAAGAATCACTGAAAAGGGGTCCTTCCATTTCAGTTTTAATTGACCTGCAGGAGTCACTTCTTTCCAAGTTTAAATGAGCACTTGGTCTCCTGGGCAGACATTACATGTGCCCCTGGGCGAGCAGCTGCCAGGACTTTGTTCCCATATAGTTGGACGGCCTGTTGTACTTGACTTAGATGAATAAAATATTGTAAAAATCTCATGGTCCCCGGGTATACTGCCATATCAGAAGACAGAAAAGGCCTCCCATATAATAGCTCAAATGGACTCATATTTCACCCAGTTTTGGGGGTGTTTTGAATCCTAATGAAAGCTATTGGAAATGACCAAAACCAAGACTCAGAAGTCTTTTGGCAAAGTTTTGCTAGAGTTTTCTTTAGGATCTAGTTGGCTGTCTTGACCTTTCTGGAGGACTGAGGCCTCCATGCAGAATGGAGATGATACTTTATTCCTAAACCCTTTGCAGCCCTCTGAGTTATTTGAGAGAAAAAGAAGGTCCAAATCACTCTGAAGGGACTAAAGTAGTCCAAACCAGAGGATGATTTCACTGAGGAACACCTTGACTACCTCCATATCCTTCTCTGAACAGGTAGGGAAGGCCTCAATCCAACCTGTAAAGGGTCAGAACCAATATTTGTTTAAATCTTCCACCTAGTGGCACGTGGGTAAAGTCTAATTGCTAGTCCTCCCCAAGGTATGTCCCTCCCTTCTGTACAGATTCTAATAAAAGAGATGGTTTGGGCTTGCCAGTGTCATTGCAGGCACAGAGTGGGTAAGCTTTGTAGCCCTGCCAGGTGGTTGCTGCTAGTCCTGGTCCTGTGAAAATTTGACCATTTCCCATGTAGCATCTCTTCCCATATAGAAAGAGTCATGAAGGTGTTTTATGGCCTTCAACTTTGTCCTTTGAGGAAGATTCAGTCTGTTTTCTAAATACCTCTATAGTCCCTTTTTAATTCTCCCTTGTCCTAAGGCCAGTTTAGGGGGAGGAGGGGGTATGGGCTTTTAATGGTTCAGAAACTGGGAATAAGCCTGGGGTCTTAAGGGTCTGCAAGGCTGCTTTTCTTGCCTCTGTGTCAGCCTTTTGACTTCCTAATGAGGCTTGAAACATGTCTCTTTGGTGTCCTTTGCGATGAACTTCAGCATCCTGCTTGGGAAGACAGACTGCCTTAAGAGTTATAGAATTTCCTATTTGTGCTTTATGGATGATTGCTTATTAGGCAGCAAGCTTCTTTTCAAACTTCGGCATGGACATGTAGCACCAAAAAGACATATTTGGAAACTGTATAGCTACTTAGCTTTTTGCCCTTTCCTAATGTCAGTCCCCAAGTAAGGGCTATGAGCTCTTCTTTTTGAGCAGAGGTGCCTGGGAGAAGGGGTTTGGCCTCAAAGACTTGTTGTGAACTGACAACATTTTTTGAACTACATAATCTGGCTTTTGATGTCCTTCTTGGACAAAGCTGCTTCTATCAGTGAACCACACCTCCTCAGGGTCTTGGAGGGGCAGGTCACTGATGTCCTGCCTGCTTGCATAGTTCTGAGAAATCACCTGTTCACAGAAGTAGCTGAGCTCTGAACCTGTAGGCATCAGTGAGGCAGGATTAAGGATAGTGCAGGTCTTTGTGGTAACCTCAGGTGTCTAGAAGCATGGCCTGGCATAGTCACAACAAGTTAAATCTGCTTTAGCCTTTGCCAGAATTGGAGAATTTCCCCCCAATTTTGTTAGTAAATCTCTTCCTAGTAAGGGAGTGGGACACCGTAGAACCATTAAAAACTCACAGTTAAACATTTGACTCTCAAATTGACATGTCAAAGCAGGAGTAAAGAAGCTCTGACTAGAGCATCCCTCAAAGCACTGGGAGTACAGCAAGTGGCCAAGATAAATTGGACATCTCATCACAATAGGTCAAAAGTAAGGATCAAAGTTTGAAAACCATTTGCAAACTTACTAGGAGCTTCTGAAAGTTGGCCTAGCCATTCTTTGTACTGTTGGATATCTGCTGCTGAAAAAGGAATCTGGAGTTGAGTAGTCTCCTCTACTCCTGGGACCTCCTTAGGGGCAGAGGATGAGCTGTGAGTTAGAAGAGTAAGAAGCTCCACTCCAAGTATGTCCTGCAGGGTTTAAAGCCACCGGAGGGAGACAAGGTGGGTCTGGGGAATACTAGGTCTTGCTGGGGAGCTAGATATGGTGGAGTTCCTGAGTCACTTGAAGAGAAGGGGAGTGATTTACTGGCCTAAGAATTATGAGGAGGTTGAAGACACCACCCAGTGTGGTTGCCTTCATTAAACAGGTAGGAGAGACTCATATTCCCGAGAGACAGGTGGGTGTCTGAGGACAGGATCATTAACAGTATCAATTTCCTCTTCTTCTTCCTCTTCAAGAACCATAGTGTTTAGGTCTTTCCAGAGATAAAGAGCCACAAAAGACTGAACATAAGGGGCTTCACAACACCTTTCTTGCCTCTGCAGAAATGATCTAACTGAAAAACAGTATCGTAATTTAGACTGTTGTTCTCTAACAATCTGCTACCACTTTCTAATTCATACTGGCCCCAAACGGTAGGCCAACAGAAGATAAATTGTTCTTTTTTCAGAGTGTCAGAGTCAAATTGTTCCCAGTTTTTAAGGATACAGCCTAATGGCAAGGTCTCTGGAATCTTCAGGGTGTTTCCCATGTGCATCATGATATAGATATATAGATATAGATATAGAGAGAGAAACATAGATATAGATAGATGGAGAGAGAGAGGGAGAGAAGACTATGTCTAGGGTCCTTCAGATGCCATTTCATGCAAAGGATGAGACCTGCTCAATCCTCAAGGTGTCCCTTGTGAGACTAAAGTACTACTAAGCAGATGTCTCTGACCAAAGAAGCACCAGTGCCTTCTTATTTTTTCTTAGAATTCTCTATAACATGTGGCCCACGATGACTCCTTAGCAAGAAGAGTGATCTCTGAGCAGGGTGGAGCTCCATGGGCACTCCCTTAGCCACCTGAGGAACAATGTCCTTTACATTTACCCCAATAAATAAAAACTACTCCTGTTTTACCATTGGCCATTTACATTTCCTTTGAGAAGTATCTATTCATTTCAGTTGCCCATTTTGATTGGATCTTTTGTATTGGGGGAGCCTAATATCTTTAAGTTGTTTGTATATTCTAGATATTAGTCCTCTGAGGAGTAGCTGACAATTTTTTCGCACATTTTGTAGGTTGTCTCTTCACTCTGTTGTTTCCTTTGCTGTGCAAAAGGTTTTTAAATTTGATATAATATTATCTGATGGTTGTTGTGTTATTTCTCATGCAATTGTGGTTCATTTCAGAAAGTCCTTGCCTATGCCTGTGTCTTTAACAGTTTTATCTAATTTATCTTCCAGCAGATTCAGTGTTTCTGTTTTAATATCTAGGTCTCTGATCCGTTTTGAAATTATTTTAGTACAGAGTGAGAGATATGCATCTAAATTCATTGTTCTGCATGCGGATAACCAGTTTTCCTAGCACTGTTTGTTTTAAAAACTATCTTTTCTCTCCTGTATATTTGTAGTTCAGATGGCTGAAGGTGCCTTCAGTTGTTTCTGCATCCTCAGTTCTGTCCCGTTCATCAACGGGCTCTTTTTTTTTTGGTGCTGGGGATCAAACGCAGAGCCTTGTGCTTGTGAGGTGAGCACTCTAAACACTGAGCTAAATCCCCAGCCCCCAACTAGTCTCTTTTTGTGCCAGCACCATGCTGTTTTTATCACCACGGCTTTGTACTATAACTTGAAATCTGGAACTATGATGCCCCCTGCTTTGCTCTTCTTTTTTTTTTTTTTTTTTTTTTTGTGGTGCCGGGGATCGAACTCAGGCCCTTGTGCTTACAAGGCAAGCGCTCTAATCACTGAGCTAAATCCCCAGCCCCCTGCTTTGCTCTTCTTACCCAGCATTGCTTTTGCTATTCTTTGTCTCTTCTGCTTCCATGTAAATTTTAGAGTTTCTCTGGCTCTGTGAGGAACGCTGTTAGTGTTTTGATTGGGACTGCATTATTTTTGGTAATATGGCCATTCTGACAATATTGGTTCTCCCTATGCATGAACAAGAGATGCGTTTTCGTTTTCTGATGTCCTCTTCAGTCTCTTCTTTCATTCTCCACTACCTGTACTGAGCACCTACTTTATGCTCAGCACCCTTCTGGGTGCTGGCAATAGAGCAGTGAGAAAAATAGACAATCCTCATAGAGCTTACATTCTACTGGGGAAGGCAAATCACAGATAAAACAATTAAATAAAAATGTGGTATGTTAGATATCAGTAGGTACTATGGATAAAAACAAACCAAGGGAAAGGAATAGGGAGTGAGGAGAAATGTAAAAAAAAAAACTGAGGGTGTGCTGAGGGTCAAACTCAGGGCCTTGTGCTTGCTAGGCAAGCACTCTACCACTAAGCTAAATCCCCAAACCCCACCATGGCCATTTTGTACATGAGGCCACTGCTCAAACCTCAAGGCATTTAATATCTTCAAGAAAGATCATCATTGTACATACTGAGAGGTTCTTCCAGAATTTTCCAAACAAAACTATGTGCTTCTTCCTCTTGCTGCTGTGTCTTGGTGACCAAGACTTCATGTGCTCCCTCCAAAGATTGCTCTCTGCTAAAGACAGCTCCCCTGTTCACAGCGTGCCCCCTTTCTGAGGGCAGGCTGTGTACCATTGAAGAGGAAAACTGAAAATTTGTCTGCTTCTGTAAGCCTGCTTTGTAACCCCCACTCATTCACTGATCCTGTTCTCAGGGTTTGCAGCCACCCTGACTGATAATGGGCCCCTGACTCCTTCCCCCTCCTTTAGAGTGCCTGCAGCTGCACCGCGATTACCGGCAGGGCCACAGACAACTCATGAGGAAAAGGGCCATGAAACTTGACTATTTGGAACTATTTGGGACTTAAACTTTAACCCACACCTTGCAGGCTGTCTGCTTCTGTAAACTTGCTTGCTTCTGTAGCTTTGTCCGTTTCTGTGACCTTGTTTGCTTACTCATTATTTTGAAAACAAGGTCATGCAATTCCTAAGAAAAGAAAACACAGGCAAGAGATAGAAGTTAAACCCCCTATATAAACCCTGGAATTTCTTTGTTCGGGCTCCCAGGATCTGAGAGTATTAACTCCCCTGGGTCCATCGATGTAAATAAACCTGAGTTCTCTGACTCTCTGAGTGGCGCTTGGTTTTCTTGCTGAGCTGAAAATACTCTTTCCACAACACCATGACTAGACAGTATGGGGTTACAAAGGCCTCGTGTTCTTGCTCTGGTGTGGAACGCCTGTGCGGCACCATCCCAGCTCCATAGTTCCTCAAGATAGTTGAGGCTCTCATTTTGACTGTATTGTTGCCCAACTTCCTCTAATCCTTTGTTCATGTCGTCCAGACTCAGATCCTAAAAACTACTCCCAAACAACTTTCTTCACATTAATCTCTGTCTCAGAAATTGGTACTCAGTGAACCCATCTGGGACCGAGGCTACAAGAAAGTGGCCTCTAGGAAGGGATTTGGGAGCTGTATTAGGTAACTGCCAACTGCCCTCATCCCTGTAATAGGAAGAACATTGATAGCTCCTGCATAGGCAGGAACGCAATTGTTAAACTTTCCAGCGCTGGTACTGAGATAAAGTATCAGTGGGAGGAAATGCACTGGTGGTTACAGTGTATGATTCATTTGAAAATACTAAGAAAAATAGAAATTATTTTTAAAAATGGAATTGTATGGCTGTATGTGGGAACATTCACCACACTAGAGAAAGAGAACAAAAGGCCGAAGGTAACAAATCAGTGGTTAAGGACTAAGCAGGAAAGCCAAAGAACCTCCTTGGCAACATATAAAGAGACCCTTATCTCCTGCAGCAGGAATGTAGAAAAAGCAGAGGACCCAGCTCAGGACTTAATTATAAGACAAGCGGAGCTCCAGAGAAGCTCGAATTTTCAGCATTACCAGGTCTGCTTGGTTGGGGCCTTGTTTGGAAAAGAACGGAAACCTGAGGCATGGGATGGAGAATGTATGGGTTAGTACACCAAATAATCTTGATTACCTAGACTCTTCTAAACTCTCTAGGCCTACAGAAGTGGTCTACTCCTCTCTGTTACAGGTCGTTTTCCCAGTACTAGGTGGAATGGTGATCCCCACCAAAATACATGTCTAAATTCTAATCCCTAGAACCTGTGAATGTTACCTTATTTAGAAAGTATCTTTGACGAGATCACTGATGATCTTCAGCTGAGATCATCCTTCATTATCAGGGTGGACCCTAAATCCAATCACAAATATCCTCATGAAATATACAGAAAAGGAGGCAAAACAAAGGCAAAGGCAAGAGTTACAAAGTGAAGTGGCACAGTTACAAGATGAAGGTTGTACAGACCCAAATGGAGCTGAAGTAGACAAGAAATAGAATATGCCCTAGAGCTCCTGGAGAGAGTGTAGCACTGGGAAACTAATACATTTCTCCTTTTTCAAAGATGATGTGGTGGTTTCTGCCTTGCCACATACGTCCTTTTCTCAGGCATGAGCAGTGACGTGATTAATTTGCTTTGTCCCATTGAACGATAAGCATTCCAAGAACACCTGACTTAGCCTATAACGAGGGAGGCAGTTTCCACACATAACACTAGTTTTGTCTAGTTCCTAGTGTCCTTTAGATCAAGGATTTTTATGACATACAGAATCTTCTGTGTGAAGAATGCACTTCTGTCTCCGTTACAAACACAACTCAGGTATACTGAGAGGAATGTCCAAAACAAATTTAAACATGACTGAAAAAGTAACGGAGTTTTCAGAAACGAATCACAGTCTACCCTACAAGTATGTGGTTTCAACTAAAGTAAGGCACTCCCTGAAGGAAGCACTGACCCATGCTGTCAGCCAAAACACACAACAGGCATGTACAATTACTGGCAAAGTCTGCACATTGACTGAATGTCCTACCACTGTACCATCCCAAACCGCAGTGGGCTCCAATCCTACCAAGGGACACAGAAAAGATACAAAAGGAAAGAAAGAAAGACAGAGAGACAGAGACAGACAGAGAGAGCGCATAAAATCCAGCTTGAAGGGGCTCCCTGAGCTCAAATTCAGCACAGTTTGAGTGTTTTCACACTGTGCGCTACACCAGACACACCATCACTGCTGTGGTACCGCCACCAATATGCTCAAAACAAATCCACTCAGGAGGAGACATCGGACAAAAGGCCGCAAAGCGACGGTCAAGCTTTCGACAGGCGGGTGTTGGGCAGGCGAACTATTCCAAGAGCAATGGCGTCCCCTGCTGGCCAGAGGAGGACGCGCGGCAGGAAGCTACAGAGGCCGCTGCAGCCCGACGGCGGGACGCGGGCGGCAAGGAGAGAGCCCGGCCGGGCGCGACTGGGCGGAGGGAAGGAGGCGCCCGGCCCGCGCGGAGCGAGCGGGGCCGCGCGGGTTGGCGAGGGGAGCAGGGCGAGCGAGAGGGAGGACGGTGGAGTGCGCGATCCCCTGGTCGCTCACCGTCAAAGCCCGCGATTCTGCCGGCTGCTCGGGTGCCGCCGCTCCCGGCCCCGCCCGCACCGGCCTGCGGAGCCTCGTCCGAGTGCCGCTCTCCGCCGGCTGAGGTGGGCGCGGCGCTGAGCGGATCCCGGTCGGCCCGGGCCAGTACGGCGCTCGCGGACCGCACGCGCGCTGGCCCCGCCCACCCTGAGTGGTGATTGGCGGGAACTGATAGCCCCGCCCTGCCCCGCCCACCCCTGAGGCACGTGGCCTCCGTGTGGCTCCCTGAGCGCGGGACTCTGACCGGAGCCGAGCGGCTAGCACCGACGGCGCCTGAGCCTGAGCCGCGCGGGTGCGCGAGCTCCAACCCAGTCCGCCCGCCCGCGCTGGCCCCGCCCACCCTGAGTGGTGGTTGGCGGGAACTGATAGCCCCGCCTTGCCCCGCCCACCCCTGAGGCACGTGGCCTCCGTGTGGCTCCCTGAGCGCGGGACTCTGACGGGAGCCGCCCGGCTAGCACCGACGGCGCCTGAGCCTGAGCCGCGCGGGTGCCCGAGCTCCAACCCAGTCCGCCCGCCCGCGCTGGCCCCGCCCACCCTGAGTGGTGGTTGGCGGGAACTGATAGCCCCGCCTTGCCCCGCCCACCCCTGAGGCACGTGGCCTCCGTGTGGCTCCCTGAGCGCTGGACTCTGACCGGAGCCGAGCGGCTAGCACCGACAGCGCCTGAGCCTGAGCCGCGTGGGTCGCCCGCCGCCCGACGCCCGACGCGGGGGCCTCGGGCTTCTGCCCCGCAGCTTCCCCACCGCTGCCGCACAGGCCTCGCGGGGCTCAAGGCCGAGCCTCGCCGCGGGCGCCTCTTGCCAGTGGCTCCAACCTCGTGGCTCCCGCTGTCACCTCCCGGCCGGCTCCGCTGGAAGCTCCCCGCTGTCTTCGCCGGACAATGGTGGTGTGGAGGCCCTTCCCGTCCAAAGGATCTGAGGGACCCAAGTGGTGAGCATGATAGTGTGACGTTTATTGAGGAAAATAAGTGAAAAAAAAGCAGGAAGAGAAGAGGTGGGCGTGTGTTGGGGAAAATGAGAGGAAAAGAAGAAAAGGACTGACCATTCCAACAGCAAGGGGCAACAGCGCAAAGTCAAAGGCTGCCGTCTTTTCTGTTTTCGTCTTGTGTTTTGAGACGGAGGCTTGCTATGTAGTCTAGGCTGGCCTTGAACTCACTATGTCGACCAGGTTGGCCTCGAACTCACAGCAATCCTCCTGCCTCAGCCTCCCCAGTGCTGGGATTACATATGTGCCATTACGCCCCTGGCAGCTGCTGTCTTTTGTTTGTAACTTCTTGTGAGCCCTGCTGTCTCAAGCAGGGCTCTGAAGCTGCCCTGTGCCTGTGTCTTAGTTGTGATTTGCTAGCTTTCTGTGATTGACAAGTGACCTCTAGTTGCCCAGCCACAACTGGCCAAGATTTGACAGCGCTCCATGACTGGCAAGTCATGCCCAGTAGCACTGTGGTTTACCACGCCCTAGTCTCCTACTTCAATATGGACCCCCAAATATCGGTAACTAAAGTAATAAAGGCATATGTCTCATATTTTGCTCAAGATTAGCTGCAGCTTTATACTTCGGGCTTACACTCGAATCTAGGATGACACAGCAGCTAACAATCTGGCATCTGGTTGGTTGTCATGGCAGAGGGAGAGAGAGAAGATGGTTCTTTAAGCTTCTGCCTAGAAGCAACATGCACTATATCCGCTCACATTTCATTGTCCAGAGTAACTCGTGGCCTCATTTAAGTACAAAAGGGATAGTAGAAAGCCAGAAATAATTTGTGAACAAGAATTACCAGAGTCATCATTAGCCTCTATTCTATTTATCGGCCTTTATTTTAATACTTTTCTTCCTTAAACGTTACCATAAAGTGCTTGGGCCTTCCAGAGCTTGCACCTTATTAAAAAACCCAATATATTATTAAGCATATTTTGTTTCAGTAGCAAAATATTTTGTTTATTTCTTGATTTAGAATAAGTTGTGACATGGTGACTAAACATACACTCTTTTTCTACATTTTTAATGGTAAAATATATTATTACACTTGACCCTGTGTAATGTAAATTCAGTAGCACAAAATACATTCCCAATGTTGGGTAACCATCACCACTATAGGTACCCAAAACTTTTTCATTTTCCTCAACAAGACCTCTTGTTTATGGTAACTTTAATTTTTCCTGCTCCCAGCTCCTGGTAATCTCTATTTTACTTCCTGTTTCCATGAATATACCTATTTTAGGGAATGCACGTAAATGGAATCATATATTTGTCCTTTTGCATCTGACTTATCTCCCTAAACATAATGTCTTCAAGGTTCATCATTTTGAAGCATATATCAAAATTTCATTTCTTTTTATGGCTCAATAGGATTCCATTATTTGTGTACGTATGAATGGATTTGTTTATTCATTTGTTGCTGAATACTTGGGTTGTTTCTACCTTTTGCCTGTTATGAATGACTCCTATGAACACTGACATACAGGTATCTTTTCAAGGCCTGCTTTCACTTTTGGATGTGAACCTAGGCCAGAATTGCTGAATTATATGGTAGTTCTACATTTAACTTTTTTTTTTTTTTCTTTTGTGGTGCCGGGGATTGAACTCAGGGCCTTGTGCTTGCAAGGCATTCTGAGAGTTTTTAATCATTAAAGTATGTCACATTTTGTCAAGTGCCTTTTCTGCATCAATTTAGATTGTCTTTTTTTCTCTCATGCTATTAATGTAAATAATTATGTTTAAGCACCTTTGCATTCTTGGTATAAATCTCACTTGGTAATGGTTTATAATCTTTTAATATGCTTTTGGCTTTGATTGACTAATTTTGTCAAAGATTTTTTGCATCTGTGTATCATTTTCTTATGATGTCTTTAGCTAGGTTTGCTATTAGAGTAATGTTGAACTCATGAAATGAGTTAGGTAATGTTGTCTTGTGATGGTTAATTTTATGTATTAACCTGAGGGAGCCATAAAGTGCTGAGATATTTGATAAGACATTATCCTAGGTATTATTGTGAGGGTGTATTGGACGAGATTAACATTTAATTTAGTAAACTAGGGAAAGCTGATTGCCCTCCCTAATGTAGGTGGGCTTCATCCAAATAGGTAAAGGCTTGAATATGACAAAAACTATGACCATTTCTGCTCATCTTTGAACTAAGACTTTGGCCTTCTCCTACCTTTGAACTCAAACTAAAACATCAGTTCTTCCTCAGTCTTGAGCCTGCTGATTTTAGAACTGGAACTACATACCACGGGAATTATACACCATCTCCTTGTTCTCAGGTCTTTGGACTTAAACTAGAACTAGACCATTAACTTTCCTGAGTTTTCAACCTGTCCGCTCACTCTCTTGGTTTCCAACTCACCCTATAGATCTTAGGATTTGTTGGCTTCCATGAGCATATGAACCAATTTTGTGTGTGGTAAGAGATATATATCCCATTAGTTCTGTTTATCTGGAGAATTTTGAATAGTATATCTCCTCTTCAGTATTTTGGAAGACTTTGAGAAGAATCAGCATTAATTCATCTGTAAACATTTGCCAGAGTTGGGCATGGAGGTGCATACCTGTAATCCCACTACTCTGAGAGACTGAGGCAGGAGGACTGCAAGTTAGAACCCAGCCTGGGCAATTTAGTGATTTAGCAAGTTCCTGTCTCAAAAATTTAAAAAAAATTTGAAGGGCTGAGACAATGTGTGTCTAAGATCTATCTATCTATCTTTTCTTCTTCTTCTTCTTTTTTTTTTTTTTTTGGGGGGGGGCTGGGGATCAAATTCAAGGCCTTGTGCTGCACTGTAACCACTGAACTAAATCCCCAGCTCGCTCGCTCCCTCTTTCTTTTCTTTCTTTCTTTCTTACTTACTTTTCTCTCATTGCTGAAACAAAATACCTGACACCGAAATTTAGGGGAAGAAAGATTTATTTAGCTCACACTTTGTAGATGTTTCAGTCCACAATCAGCTGGGTCCAAGGCAGGGTGGCATGGCAGACAGGCAGAAGGCAGTAAGGTAAACAAGGGGGTAAGCAAGGGGTAGACAAGCCTCTTTCTGTCCCTTATATTTTATCCAGGCTGCTAGGATTAGGGTGGTGCCAAACCAATCAGTGGATTGATTTAGTAATCACACGCCCTTAATCCCAGCATGACACACTCTAGATCCGGCCACCTCTGATCCAGCCACCACTGACCACGTGAGGCTTTGCGGGGACATCTAGACACAAACTATAACACTTTCTTTCTTTCTTTTGGGAGTTGGGGATCAAACTCACAGCCTTTTGCTTGCTAGGCAAGCGCTCTACCACTAAGCTAAATCCCCAATCCCAAGGATTTTTGTTTATTAATTGGCTTTTGATTATTGATTAAATGTCTTGTGATGCTATTATTGAAATTTTCCACTGCTTTTGAGTCGGTTTGGTAGTGTTTCCAGAAAATTTGTTGATATACAATTGTTTTGCAGTATTCTCTTATAATCTTTTTTTTAAATCTCTATAAGGTTGATAGTAAAGCCTACAGTTTCATCATTGATTTTAGTTATTTGTGTCTTCTCTCTTTTTCTGTCAGCCCTGTCAAAGTTTTATCAGTTTTGTTGATCTTTTCAGAGAACTCAGTTTCATTGATTTCTCTCTATTAATTTTCTATTCTGTATTTTGTTTGTCTCTGTTTTAATCTTTCTTTCCTTTCT
>PVJO010005962.1:74957-93801 GCA_004026905.1 Hystrix cristata
TTTTTTTTTTTTTTTTTTTTTTTTTTTTTTTTTTTTTTTTTTTTTTTTTTTTTTTTGGTGCCAGAGATCAAACTCAGGGCCTCCTTGCACCTGCTAGCCAAGTACTCTAAATGCTGAGCTAAATCCCCAGCCCCTGTTTTGAGATCTTTTTTATTTATTTATTTATTTATTTATTTTGAGATCTTTTTTAACATAGGTATTTTCAGCTACAAACTTCCCTGTGTGCTGTTTTCATTATACCTCATAACTTTTGGTATGTTGTGTTTTTATTTTTATTTGTCTTTAGTATTTTTTAATTTCCCTGTGATTTCTTCCTTTATTGGTTATGATTCTTGTTTAATTTCTCAGTATTTGTGAATTTCCAATTTTCCTTCTGTTACTGATCTCTCCTCATCCTGTTGTACTCAAGGAAGAAATTTTATGTGATTATCTGATGTCTGGATTTGCTCCAAAATAACTGTGTGCAATGGTGGTGACAGAAGGTGGAGTGAATGAATATATAGATGAAAACAGAAAAGCTCATCATTGTTGAAAATGGGTTCTTGAAACCACATTTGTCTGCTTTCCTGTGGCTGGGACACAATCCCAGACAACCACACCTTAAAGGAGCACAGTGCAAGACTGTGGTAGAACGAAGGTGCTTGGTTCATGGTGGCAGGGAGGCAGAGTAGAGGGACAGTGCTAGAGAGGAACTGGCAAGGGTCATGCCTCCCGTGGCCCACCCGACACACCCAGAGCCCTGCTTTACTAATCTGCTAGGCATTTCTTTTTTTTTTCTTTTGTACTGGGGCTCAAACTCAGGGCCTTGTGCTTGCTAGGCAAGCCCTCTAACCACTACACAAATCCCCAGCCTGCTAGGCATTTCTTAATCCAATGAGGTTGACATATCAGCATTGATGGTCCTGTCACCTGTAAATTTGTGGATATGCAAAACTGTTTTTCACAACTGCTATTACATCTCACAAATCTTTTGATCTCCTGTTTGATGTTGGGAAGCTCTAGATCTGTCCCCAAATTGTTTGGTTATGTGACACTGTACTTTGCCACCAGGCATGCCTCGTCTGAGGTTAAAAATAGAGTGTCTGGCATCCCGGAGAAGGTTGCTGATGTCTCCTGTCTCTCAAGGGTAAATATGGGGCAAGCCTGCTGATACCAATGGACACACCTGTCTTTGCACCAGTGTTAACACACAGTTCTGCCTTTCATCCCACTTAAATCACCAGACTCTTCAGTTTTTCATTTCTGCTTGAAAATGAGGCTTGTTTCCAGATACCTTCCTCAGTCTGATACATGACAAGCAACTTTTCCAGCTGCCCTTCCTTCATTCCCCTTCTCTCTCTTCCCCTCTTTGATGTTAATTAGGTTTGGGTAGTTCTGCCTACCTGGGGGTTGTCTCCAATACCCTACAGGCTCTCCAAAGTTGTGTGTTTGGCAGCGAATACTTAAAGTTTTTCGAAAGGGTAGAGGCAAGTAAGTGGGGAGAATGGCAGAAGCGCCTAAAACCAGATAGGCCAAAGGCCCAGTACGGAGACAGACAAACGTTCATGCCTTCGGTCATGGTTGGAGGAACCCAGGCCTGCCGGGAACGGGGAGTGGAGCTGCCCCGTTGCCGGGCAACGGCAGCGCTTCCTGGGAAGGCCTCCCGGACTCTGTCGGGCGGCATCCTGGCATCCTGGCAGGTCGGTCTCCTTAGGGTGGGGTTGCCTACCTTGTCCTCGACTATCTGTCTAGTGGGAGTCGCAGCGCCTTGGTGCCCCACTTCATGGGATTGTTAAGCACCGGAGGATAGTACAACAGAAATAGCTGTGAAAGCATGTGTGGGCCACTAATTCCTCAGGGCCGCTGGCCTTCCTTTCCCCAAAGTGACCTGAGCGCGAGGGGTCAGGCAGTTGACATGCGATCTTCAGTAACGTCCGCTGTCCTTGGACTGACGGAGAGGAGGCTTCCTAGACAAGCCAATGGCGACGTGAAGGGCTGAGGCGAGCAGGTCAAGGTTGTCCAAGAGGACCCTGGTGTTGCAGAGGCTCCTGCAGGTAGCCGGCTCCTGAGTGCAGGCCAGGTGGGGTGGCCCGGAGAAAGAGAGCCAAACAGGTCAGGGAGACAGCTGGAAACAAAGTGTTTAGATCAGCTTCGTTGACATGGAAGTGTAACCAATATTATGTTGAGCGTTTTGCTTTCGAAGTGATCTTCACTTTTAACCTGATCTCATCTAATCCTTTCTGAAGTCCTCTGCGACTTGGAGATTATTATTATTATTCCTTTTAATGGGAGTGACGGTCGCTCTGAGTTCGATTCCTAACAACCCCCCCCCCGCAAAGTTTTAGTTGGCCTAGTGAGTGACTAAACTTTAAAAGTTTGGTCTGAAGAAGTTGTCATATCACTTTCATTTTTGTCATTTTGAAATCATCAGACGCTTGGTGCAAAGAACGCTTAGGCTCTTTATATTAACCCAGGGGAAAGGCCCTGGAAGGTTCCTTGGTAAGACATTAGTTGGTCTAAACCCAGCCCTGAATCCAGGCATTTGTATTATTTTTAATAGATGTTTTCTGTGTTACAAAATACAGACCTACATATCTGCTTATATACATTGTCTACTTAGAGTTAAACATCTGTGACTTCAAATAAAATGTAGATACAACCATATAGCTCCTGTTGCCTATAGTTGTTTTAAATAGTACATCTATATACATGAACCTCTTCCCCAAAATGTTATAATCTCTGCTTCCAACACTCCTATGTAAAGAACTTGTGAGGTGTAAAATACAGTATTACATTTATGCAAATATTTACTATTTCTATTATTTCTTCCTTTATACCTGAGGTTCCAGATTTTTCCTTTGGTACTTCTTTTTTTGTTGGTGTATGTGACACATAATATTTACATTCATCTGGGGGAATTGGTACATAGATCCTTACCATTTTTTTAATCCCCTTCTCCCCTCCCCCTCCTTCCTTCCTTTATCCCTTTCTCCATCTCCAAAGTCTACTTCCCTGTTTCCTACTATCTCTCCTTTATTTTACTCTGTGTGGAGCAGGGGGTTGAGCCAGGATCTTGCTATGTAGTCCAGGCTGGCCTTGAACTTGCAAAGATCTTTCTGCCTCGGCCTCCTGAGTGCTGGGATTGCAAGTGTATGCCATCGTGCCTGGCTTATTTTAGTCTTTATTTATATTTTGTTTCTCATGCAAGAGAAACCATGCAATATTTAACTTTCTGTGTCTGACTTATTTAGGACATTATGGCCCCAAGATCAGTCCATTTCCCTGCCAATGATGTGAATTCATTTTGCTTTATGGCTGAGTGAAATTACATTGTGTATAAATACATTTTCTTTATCTATTCGTCTGTTGATAGGCATCTAGGCCATTTCTAGAGTTTAGCTATTGTGAATTGTGCCACTATAAACATGGGTATATGCAGTCACTGTAGTGTAATGACTTAACTCTTTCAGGAATATGACCAAGAGAGGTTTAGTTGGATCTAATGAATTTTCTATTTTTAATTTTCTGAGGAATCTCCATGCGAGATTCCTCAGAATCATAATACTAGTTTACATTCCCACCAACAATGTAGAAGAGTTCCTTTACCCCACATCCTCCCTAGCGTTTGTTGTTTTTGAGTTCTTGATTATGACCAGTCTTTCTGGAGTAAGATGGAAGCTCAGAGTTGCTTTGATTTCCATTTCTTTAATGGCTAAAGATGCTGAAGTTTTCTATGTACTTATGGCCATTTGTACTATTTTTTTGGAGAAGTGTCTATTCAGTTCATTTGCCCATTTTTAATTGCACTATTTGTTTTTTGAGGGGTTGAGTTCTTTACATATTCTAAATATTAGTCCTCTATCAGAAGAGTCGCCGGCAGTTTTTTTTCTCATTCTGCAGGTTGTCTCCTCACTCTGTTAATTGTTTCCTTTGCTGTACAGAAGTCTTGTAATCTAATATAATCCCATTTGTTGATTCCTTATGTTATTTTTTGTGTTATTGGAGTTTTGTTCAGGAGGGCTTCGCCTTTGCCTATGGATTAAAATGTTTTCCCTATTTTATCCTCCAGCAGTTTCAGGGTTTTTGTCTTGAAATGTAAGTCTTTGATCCATTTTGATTTGATTTTAGTACACAGGGAGAGATATGGGTCTAATTTCATCTTTGGTATCATTTCTTGGCACCTTAGAGAACTTCCACTGGCAATTCCTTTTATGGCAGGTTTGTTGGTGACATGTTTTTTAGTTTTCCCTCACTTGAAAATGTTTTTATTTTGCTTTAATTCCTCAAGAGTATTTTTGCTGATATAGAATTCTGGATTTATAGTTCCTTTTTTTTCTTAGCACTTTACATTTTCCCACTGTTTTTTGAATTCTGTGATTTCTGATGAGAAATCTGCTAACATCTGAATTGTTTTTCTTTCCTCCTCTTTGGTTTATAATGGCTTGATTTTGATGTATCTGTGATTTTCCTTGGTTATCATTTCTTTGGCATTTGCTAATCTTCTTGACACAAATCTGTGCCTCTTGAATATCTGGGGGTTTTTTGGTCATTCTTTCTCCTTCTCCTCTTCGTCCTTTTCCTCCTCTATTATGGTACCGGTGATTGAACCACGCTCTTCAACCTAAGCTACATTCCCAACCCTTTTTAATTTTTTTCTTGTTGTTATTGTTGGAGAGTTCTGAGGATTGAACTCAGGGCCCTGTGCTTGCCAGGCAAGCACTTTGCCACTTGAGCTAAATCCCCAGCCCCCTTTTTAATTTTTTATTTTGAGACAGGTTCTCACTGAGTTGCTAAATTTCCCAGGCTGGGTTTGAACTTTCAATCTTCCTGCTTTAGTCTCCCAGAGTGCTGGAATTACAGGTGTGTGCCACCATGTCTAGCTCATTTTTTCTTTAAATATTTTTTCTTCCAATATTTTTCTCCTCTCCTGGGACTCTAGGACATGAATCTTAGACTTTTTAATATTGTTTTAAAGGTCACTGAGTTTCTATTTTTAGTTTTTTCCTGTTATTTAGATTGGATAACTTTTATTGCAGTATTTTCAAGTTCACTTACTCTTTTCTCTCTCATCGCCATTCTGCTTTTGAGGCCACGAAGTGAATTTTTTATTTCAGCTACTGCGTTATTTAATTCATGATCAGATGTAGGTGGTAATACTAAAAGAGAATGAGGTATGTAAAATCATTTCTAAGTTTCTGGCTTGGGTAATGGGATGGGCTTTATTACCTGTTCCTAAAGAAAAGAAAAAATGAGAGATAGTGGATTTGGATATGTGGATTTAAAGTGCTCGTAGTATGTTCAAGTGGTGATACAGTTGGCTTTTGTAGCTCCCTAGTTTGTATCTGTAAGTATAGGTTAGTGTTAGTAATAAAGTTATGGTGGTTTAAATAAATGCTTTTCAAAGTGTGGATGTAATATCTTGTATCATGACATCAACTTATGGGTTTTAACGTTTTTAAATGGACTGTTATAAAAAACTAGAATGTATTACAAATAATAAAAATTGTTTAATAGTATAGCTTTTAACAAAATATTTTAGTGCATGTTTCAAAAAATGTTTGGAAAAAAATTAGTTCAAACCATGATGATGATATTCCCCAAGCACAATATGAATAAGAGACCCATAATTAAATCTAGTGGTTTCTAATGTCTAACTCATTTTCTCAGATGAGTTTGAAGGTACAGCTTTAAATTTTGTAATTCTTTTTTTTTTTTTTTTTTTCTTTGGTGATGCCGGGGATCGAACTCAGGCCCTTGTGCTTGCAAGGCAAGCACTCTAATCACTGAGCTAAATCCCTGGCCCCTAAATTTTGTAATTCTTATTGAATTATTTAGAGGAAGTATTTTTTTTTACTGAGTTAATCTAAGAGTTAGGTATAAATTCTTCAGACTTTATTGGGAATTCATCTTCCCATAATCTTCCAGAATACCTGCACTTAATTATATTTACGAGTACCCTTTGAAATGCTTGCACCACAGCAAGCTGCCTGATACTAACGTCCATTTAATTCTACAGACTGGAACCTGTGCTGACTAGTACTCTAGAAGGAAATTTGGATTTTGAGAAAAAGGTTGGGAACAATCTGAACTTAAAAAAATACTTATGATAGTTGCATCTTGATGTTTATTAAACTCACAGTTTCTATTTCATCTTTATGTCTTCTTAGAAAGTGATTCCTCACTTCAAGAGGGAACTCTGCCTCTTGAGCATGGTGGTCATGGCCACTGCCTCCCCTCTGAGAATCCTGGAGGATGAGGTGCTGTGTTCCATCTGCCTTGACTACCTGAGACAGCCAGTGACCATTGACTGTGGCCATGTCTTTTGCTACCGCTGCATCATTAGGGTCTGTGAATCTTCCGGGCAGCAATTATATTGTTCACTCTGTAAGACAGTGTTTAAGAAAAAGAATATCCGCCACGTATGGCAGATGGCCAGCTTGGTGGAGAATATCTGGAGGATGAAGATAGATGAGGAGAGACAATCCAGAGAAGAAAGCCCACCTGAACAAAGAGCAGAGAAGCTGTGTGGGCAACACCTGGAGAAGCTGCATTACTACTGCAAGGATGACCAGCAGATCCTGTGTGTGATGTGTCGGGAGTCCCAGGAGCATAGGCACCACACTGCTGTTCTTCTGGAGAAGGCTGCCCAGCCTTATCGAGTAAGAATCTTGTTGGACCAACTCTGTTCTGATAGCCAGAAAAGATCTACTATTCCTTTAAAATAAAATCATTTTCAAACCGCGTTGAGGTGTGACTGACATGTGAGAAGCTATACTTATTTAATGTGTCCAAGTCATTAAGTTTGAGGATAAGTATACACTTGAGAAATTGTGTTGTTTTGCTTTTTTGGTGCTGAGGATTGAACTCAGGGCCTTGTGCTTGCAAGGCAAGCACTCTAACCACTGAACTAAATCCCCAGCCCTTATCACCACCTTCAAGACTATACACATACCCATCATATCTGAAAGTTTCCCTCCATTGCCTTTATTGGTATTATTATTGTGCATTTGTGTGTGTGTATTTAGTAAGAACACATAAGATTTATCCATTTTGCAAATTTCAAGTTTACACTACCGCTTTGTCAGCTTGGGCATTACGCTATATAGACCTCTAGAAATTATCTTGTGTAAGTAAAACTTTGTTCCCTTTGATCATCACCTCCCCCATTCCAGACCCCAGCCAACCCTTAGCAGTTACCATTCTATCTGCTTATATGAGCTTGACTACCTTAGATTCTATATACAAGTGCTGTCATGTGATATTTGTATTTCTGTGTCTGGCTTATCACTGAGCATATACTCCCCAGGTCCACCTATGTTGTCAAAAACAGCAGGGTTATATTCATTTTAAAGGCTGAATAATATTCCATTTGTGTATATAGTACATTTTCTTCATCCAGTCTTCCATCAGTGGACACTTCAGTTGATTCCCTATTTTAGTTATTGTGAATAATGCTGCAAGGAACACAAGTGAAAATACCTCTTTGAGATCCTGATTTTACTTCTTTTGGATAAATACCTAGAAGTGAGATTGCAAGATGATATGGCTGTTCAATTTTTAAACTTTTGAGGACCTTCCACAGTTTTAAATAATGGCTGTACCAATTTATATTCTCATCAACAGTGTACCAAGATTCCCTTTTCTCCACATCCTCACCAGCATTTGTTATCTTTGTTTGTTTGTCTTTAAATAATAGTCATCTAACAAGTTTGAGGTAATGATCCAAATGGTTTAGTATGGAAACTTCTTGGTAACTTTACCCTTGAATTTAAATAATAAAACTGGTTTGTTTATGTCTTAGTCTGATTTGTGTTGCTGTAATGAAATACCATAGACTAGGTAATTTATAATGAACACAAAGGGGAGGGGAAAGGGATAACAGTGAGTTAAGATGTGTTATGTACATGTACATGCTCCTCACAATGAATGTAATCATTGTATACTGCAAACATGTACTGATAAAAATTAAGGGGTTGGGAATTTAGCTCAAAGTGGTACAGCACTTGCCTTACAAGTGCACGGCCCTGAGTTCGATCGCAGAACCCAAATTAATTCATTCATTAATTAAATAAAAAACAGGAGTTTATGGGCTCATGGTTCTGGAGGCTGAGAAGCCCAAGATCACAGTGCCAGCATAAGGTGCAGGTCCTCTTGCTGTGTCAGAATATGGTGGAAGGCATCACAGGTAGGGGGAGAGGAGACCAAACCCATCATTTTTTAAGGCAGCCACTCCAGTGAGGACAAACTGACTCCCGTGAGAAGGTGTGAATCCATCAGAGCCAGCATGACCCAACACCTCCTGGAAGTCTCAGTGCTCAGCCCTGTTGCTTTGAGGATTCAGTTTGCAACACATAAACTTTAGGGGACATATTCAAACACAGTATTTTCTATATCTTTTTAAATAGTAAGTCCACTCCTTTGCCTTGACATTTTGATTCTTGCGGCATTTGGATCAGGCCTCAATTATCAGTAGAGAACACAACCCCTCTTGGTATATAGCTTCAAAGTGTGTGTTCTGTACCGTATAATCATTCTCAAAATATTTTTAAGGGTAGTGTATCCCACATAAAATCTGCAGTAGTTTTTATTCAGAATTTAATCTCAGGGAAAATATCATTTCCTCAGAGGTAATAGCATGTTACTTCTTGCCTGCTAAGGAAAGTTATGTAATCCAATGTTTCCTTTTTCACCTTGCCTGACAGGAATCTTAAAACCAATGTGGTCATCTCTAAATAACTGGGAGTTGGCATATACTATGGTTTGAATGTGTTTTAAGTTTGCCCCTCAAAGCATTCATGGGTTGGGAGCTTGGTCCTCAGGGTAATGACACTGGGAGATGGTGGACCTTTAAGAGATACAGTCTTCACCAGTCTCTTCCTGCTGTCTGGCTTCCTGTCTGGCAGTGTGAAGCTGCTCCTCTGACATCCTCGCCGGAGCCCGGCCAGGCCCTCAAAGCTCCAGGACTTTATAAAATTACATAAGCCCAGGTTTTTGTTATACTAATAGAAGATGAACTGAAGAGATATAGATACTATATACTGTATATTATATATGAAGATATATATGAAAAATACACATTTCACTTCCTGTGATATTTTTTCTATTTTGTTTAATTTTAATTTAGATCGTATTTTTGATGGAAAAGGCCACTGTAAATATCAGCAAAAACTACACCATAGTCTTAGTTGTACTGATAATAGGTTATTTTATTTCACTTTGAAGAAAGTCCTCTCAGATTGTTCCCTCCTCATTAACTAGAATGGAAAGTGTTCCACGTCCTATTATCATAGTATATAAGGTCAAACACTGTCTGTTCTCTATGGACCCACTTTGCATCACCCTCTTTTTATTGGGGTCATTTTCATCCTAATTTAAGATTATTCATTTTTTTTTCCACAGGGTAAAATTCTAAACCATCTGAAGATTCTGAAGGGAGACAAGAAGAGAATTTAGAATTTTCAGTCCACAGGAGAAGATGAGATTCAGGCTCTGCTGGTAAGTGTTTTGTGTATGAGCGAGGAGCATGTGCTTCAGGGCTGGGGGAACACAGGGAAGGGTGACTGAAGGGACTTCTGTTCTGAACTCATCCCTGGAAGATCTCAAATGTTCCAGCATTTCTTGGCCTCTCAGAAGAAATCATTCTTCTCTTTCTGTGTTTACTGTAGACAAAATTCCAGAACCACAGGCGAGACATTCTGTCAGTGTTTGAACAGGACCACCAGTTCTTGAGAGAACGGGAGCAGTACCTGTGGGACTTGCTGGAGGGGCTGGAGCAAGAGGTCATGGAAGGGAGGAACAGCCACATCACTAAAGGCTCTGAGGAGGTGGTCCGGCTTGGGACCCTGATCTCTGAGTTAGAGAAGAAGGTTCGGCAGCCAGCACTTGAACTTTTGCAGGTGAGGAACCAACTAAACTGTTTCTAAGTCTTTTGCTCTAAGCTATACTGCAACTCTCCATTAGCCAGAGATTTGGACCAGGAGTCAGAAGAAACAAGGTTTTCTTATTGCTTATTGAGTTGTTTAATAATTGTCCAACCAATAGATTTAAAGCTCTAAATTGTAGGAGACTGCAATATGTGTACTACGCAACAAAGCAGTAAGGTCTGTACACTTAGAACACTCAAATAATTGAATGTTAGATCCTGTAGCCAGACTGGGCAAGGCTCGAGTTTAATTAGGGAGGTCCTCAGAGATGATGAGGCTCTTAATGTTGGCCCTGAAGGAAATGTAAAGACTTGGATTGTCAGACAGGAGAAGCTGAATATTCCACTTGGTGAGGGATGGGACTGTTTGGTGAGAAACAGATAAATGGATGCATTAATAAACTTAGCATGTATGAAGCAGGTTGATGTAGATGCTGAAGAGACAGGAATAGGAAAGGAACATGGGATGAAGGGAGCTCCTTTTCTGCAGGAGTCAATTTAAGTTAAAGGGAACATAAGATAGGTTAGGTGGAACCACTTGAGTAAGACCTGCCAAGGCAGGCTAAGAGTCCTATCTTAAACAGATAGGTAATATAATTCCTAATAGATTATCATCTATCTGAACACTGAGGAAGGTTTCCCGGAGGGGAGAGGAGAAGCAGAGGGCAGAAGCACGGGTCCCTGTTAACTGCTCTGGCAGTGGAAAACAGAACAGGCACAGGACCATCAGAGTAATTCTCTGTACTACCCCACAGTGTGAACTGTCCCCCGGTGACCCATTTGGGGCCGCAGACAACACCCAAGAACCTTACTTCTTTGACTGTGTCTGTGTTCTCTTCTTTCCAGGACCCAAGTGACATAATGAGTAGGTAAGTGCTTGCTTTTTTTTTCAACCACGTAGGATATCTCTGTTTTCTCTTTCTTTGATCTTATTCAAATTTGACAAGGGCTAGAAGTAGATTTTTTAGAAAGAAGAGAAATTCTTCTAGTAGTGTAAGTTGAAAGGTATTCCACAGAACTGGGAGAAAATTCTAGAAAAATGACTGTCACAGAACTTAGGATGGTATCAGGTGGAAAGAAAAAGTAAATGGAAGGAGATTATAGAAGAGCATTAGAATCCATGTTTGTTTTTAAAACTCAGTTTCTTGGGGTTGGGGATTTAGCTCAGTGGTGGAGTGCTAAGGCCCTGACACGGTTCAATCCCCAGCACCCAAAAATCAAAAGAAATTTAAAAAAAAACAAAAAACAAAAAATGCAGTTTCCTTTCATTCTTCCCATTCCTACATGGTTACCAGCTCCTATTCTGGCTGCAGGATCCCTGAATTCCGCAGAGCACGTTTCACCATCAGATCATGTTCGGTGCTTGGCAGTGATGGGTCCCTGTGCTCTGACAGACCACAGGAAGAGGACGCACCTGTGGGTCACAGGGATGATGGCTTCTCTGGCAGTGGGGCTCAGGAAGTTAACACTGACAGTTTCTACAGTCACAGCGCTATAGTACACAGAAACTATGGACAGAAAACCAAAGTCAGGTTAGGGAGACTTCACAGGTTGGGGAAGACGACGCGAGTCAGGTTGGAGAATACACAGTTCGTCTCCAGAGACCTCGTGGACTAGCAGCATGTAGTGAGCACATACTGTGGAACAGACACTGGAGAGGAGGGAGAAGAATGAGACAGGCACCAGATCCCAGCTGGGGAGGCCGGGCAGACACACCAAAGATGAATGATTACATAGGGAATGGCGGCCACACAGCACAGGCAACACTTCTTGCCTTGTTCTGTCCAATACTAGTAAAGTTAGTCTATGTCTCTTTGGACTAATGTTTGTGTGTCTTTCTTTTTCTATCCTTTAACTCTCAAGCTTTCTGTATTTTTTATGAGCAACATAAAATTTTCTTTCTTAATTCTGACAATTTTAATTGGAATATTTAATATTTACATCCCCTACAAAATCACCATTTCAGGGCAACCTGCTCGGGTCCCCTCCTGTCTCTCAAGAACTGTCTTTCTCTCTCAATTAAATTTCCTACTCTTAACCTCCTTTGTTCCTTAGAATTCATTCTTCGACTTTGGGGAACACGAACTCAGCGTAACTGACATCTAGCAGGCTGAGAGTTATTTTTTTTCTCCTGTGTCACTGGCTGCCACCTTCCCGGAGATCTCCAATAAATGCAGCTACCTTGTACCTAAAAAAAAAAAAAAAGAAGAAGAAGAAGAAGAAGAAAATTACCATTTCAAATATGCTTTAATTTATTAATTTTTCTTTTGAGAAAGGACCTCACTATGCAGTTCAGGCTGGCATCAAACTGGCAGTGATCACTTGCCTCAGCCTCCTGAGCACTGGGATTATAGGTGTGGCCACTACACCTGGCTCTAATTTTTAAAAAAATACTGAATTGCGGTTGGGGATTTAGCTCAATGGTAGAGCACTTGTCTAACAAGTACAAGTCCCTGAGTTCAATCCCCAGCACCCCCAAAAAACCAACCAAACAAACAAAATCTAAATTGTTTTTCATTTCTCCTTTTGTGTTTTTCTACTTTAATTTCTCCTACTTGCCAGCTTTTTCTTTTTCCATTTTTGATGGGTGCTGGGCCCTGCTTTTGTCACACACTATAATCCCAGCATATGGCATTCTGATTATCATTCCAGAGCTTTTGAAATTTTGAATTCAATTTGCTATTTAATGTAAGATTTGTTTAAGAAGGATATTTGACAGGAATTTTTTTTCACAAGGTTTTTTTCTTTTAATTTCATAGCTTTTTAATCTAGTAATTAGAAAAGAATATTGTTATCTTTTTTTTAATATTAAGAAAAGAGGATTATTTTGCCTCATGATTCAGGTCTAAATCTGAGGGGCCACATTTGATGCTGCCTTCCTGCAAACAGACTTCACAAGTGGCCCAAGATAGCATGTGGAAAGATACAGGGAGCACACAGAGACCTACTCAAACTGGCTTTTATACAAGATGAATATTGTTATTTCTGTCTCTCGGGCATTAATATAATTGAACCTTTCTGTGTTGTAAAAAAAGAGTTTTTTTGAGATAGGATCTCACTATGCACGATTCAGGCTTCAGCCTGGCTTTGCACTCAGGTGATCCTCCTGCCCGGGATTACAGGCGTGTGCTACCATGCCCAGCTGTAAATTTTTGTGATAACTGCAAATATTGTGAAAAGGACTTATGTTCTGTTTTCTTGGAATAGGAGTTGATGTATCTCCAAGAGGTTTTCCTTACTTTTTTTTTTTTTTTTTACTTTTTGTTATGTCACAGACTAAAGAGAAGCCAATTCAAGATTCTTTCTAGGAATCAGATTTATCTTAGTTGTGTATTATACTCTCTTAAGTAACATAAAATACTTTTGTTGTCTTTTTTAAAATTTTTGTCTTAAATTCTATTAGTTTATACATCTCTTCCCAGCTTTATCTTAATTTTATTTTTTTCTTTTTTGGGGGGGGTGCTAGGGATCAAACTCAGGGCCTTGCACTTGCTAGGCAAGCACACTACCACTTGAGCTAAATTCCTGGCCCTATCTTAATTTTAAATGGAAAGCTTTTTTAAAAAGTTATATTCAAAGCTTTTAATTTACCTGATGTATACCCTCAAGTAATTTCTTTAGAAGCCGTAAAACTAGTAGCATGTTTTGAAGAGCTTTCAAGGAAGAAAATGGCACTCTTTTTCTAAAATGTCATTCATAAACGATTTATTCATGGGTGGAGAATACTTGGGGAATGGCCCTTTTTTTTACAGCTCTATGTAATTTACTCTTAGATTCGGATATTGGAATTGACCCGTGGGAGTATCGCTGTCACTGTTTGGACCATGGTTGATGTCTGTATACCCGAGTACATTGGTAGGAGTACATGTCTTTCAGGAGTTCCCACTATGATTCTGTTCTCTCTAGATATCCCCGGAAGAAGGTCTGGATTGAAAAGCCTATCAGCCCTGCCATCAAAAACCGGGCAGAAGAAGTTTCCAATAAAATTCTCTCTTTGGAGAAAGGACTGAGAGGATTCCATGGTAAAGCAATGTGCAAAGGAAGGGGATTCTGAGCTTATACATCTTTCTTTCTCTATGTATTTCCTTAGATTTTGATTCTGGTCTTCACTTCTCACAATTGCTTGCTTTCATGCAGGTCATTCATACTAGGCTGGGTCATGGAGGAGGAAATCTAAGTCCAGACCAAAGAGTCTTTCCATGTGACAATCTAAAAATTTTACCTAGACTAAGATAGACTTACAGTTAATAGACACCAGTGTTAGTAGTTAAAAAAAAAAAAAAGATAGTTCATATCCAAAACTTAGATGAAAAATATTGGAAAGCCAAGGAAAACAGTATGGTAGTTTTCACAAAAATATTAAAAATAGAATTATCCTATGGTACACCAATACCACTCCTGGGTATATGGCCAAAAGAATTAAAAGCAGGATCTCAAATAGTTAATTATATATTCAATCCATTAGCATTATTCAAAACAGCCAAGGGTGAAACGTGTGTGTGTGTGTGTGTGTGTGTGTGTGTGTGTGTGTACACACAATGGAATATTATTAAACCCAAAGAAGGAAATTCGGAAACATGCTACAACATGGATAAACCTTGAGGACATATTGTTAAGAGGAATAATTCAGTCACGGAAAACACAAATACTGTATAATTCCACTTATATGACATACCTAAAATAGTCAAATTCGTAGAAAGTAGAATGGATCTGGGGAGAGAGGAAGATGAGACACTGTTATTTAATGGGTATAGGGTGTATGTTTTACAAGATGGGAAGTTCTGGAAATTGGTTGCACAACAACGTAAATACACTTGTTGTAAATACACTTGTTGCAAATAGGGAGGGGTGGGTGACTGGAAGGGAGGGGAGGGGAAGAGGGAGGAAAACCAAGATGTATCATGTACAGGTACAAAATAACCATGTTGATTATGATCATTATGTATACAATGTACCAATACATGTTCTTGGTAAAAATAAAAAAAAATTAAAAAAAAACAATGTAAATACACTTGAAAATGGTAAAGATGGTAAATTTTATGTCATGTGTCCTTACCAGAATTTTTAAAGAATTTAAATATATTGGGAAAATGAATCTTAGAATTACATTTGAGAGTGGAGAAAAATCATGTGATTTAGGTCAAAGAGTTTAGAACTTCATTAAGGAATAGAAAATATGGCCCAATATACTCTTTAATGAGTATATTGATAATGGCTATTTGAGTGAATCACTTTAGACTGGACATGTGTATTTCCTGCACTGATTTCTCTATTTCACTTGCATCTTCATGGTATCTTATCACCCTTTAAAATTGTATTAACCAACATTAAGAATGCCTGATTTAAGGGGCTGGGGATTTAGCTCAGTGATTAGAGTGCTTGCCTTGTAAGCACAAGCGCCTGAGTTCAATCCCCGGCACCACAAAAAAAAAAAAAAAAAAAAAAGAATGATTTAGAAAGATGTGGTGTCAGAATTGCTTACTATCTTTTTCTTCATTTTAGGAAAATTGATGAGAGATCTGGAATATAAAACAGGTGCGTATCTGGACAGGACAGCACAGATTTTTGCCTCAAATAAAGTAAACTGTCCTATCCAGAATTGTAGTTTCCCATGAGGCTCTTTTAAATTTTTTCTTTCTTTTTTTTTTTTTTTTTTGTGGTGCTGGGGATCGAACTCAGGCCCTTGTGCTTGCAAGGCAAGCACTCTAATCACTGAGCTAAATCCCCAGCCCCAAAACATATTTTGGATAACAAGTTTTTTTTTAATTTATTTATTTTTGGTGCTGGGGATTGAACTCAGGGCCTTGTGCTTACAAAGCAACCACTGTAACCACTGAGCTAAATCCCCAGCCCGAGGCTCTTTTATTATGGACTGTCTCTCTAAATAGGAAGGTCTTTTGCAGTGGCTAATCTACCTAAATTCTTTATCCTGTCTTCTCAGATTTCAAAACCATGAACTCTTAGGCAAAGATTTCCCCAGCTGTAATGATCACAGCTCCTCTCTTCTCCCCCTCCCCCATCCACAGGTCTTATCACACTGCCTGTGTCCTTGAATTTCTCTCCCTATAGTCCCCATTTTCTACATATGGGAGCTAATGATAGTGTGAGCCCAAGGTTAAGGCATTCTCTATCCTGGTATCCAAAGGAAGCCATTGTCAGAATGGTGCCAAGCCCTCAGGGGAATCTCCTTTGATATATTTTATGATGCCACATCTTTATCCCCTTGTTTCCATAGTGAGGATCATCCTGAATTCTCAGACAGCGAATGGCTACCTCTCAGTGTCTCCAAATGGGAAGAGTATGATGTTCACTGGCTTGTGGATGAACAAATATCAACACGGACAGAATTTGACCCTGAGCCTGGTGTGCTGGGCAGTAAGGGCTTCACCTGGGGCAAAGTATACTGGGAGGTGACTGTGGATAGAATAGGGTGGGGAACAGAGGAGGAAGAAAAAGCCATGAGATACAGAGGGGAGGCCAGGAGTGTGGGTATCACCCACTTGTATCATGTTCCTGGACACCGAAATGAGGGTGAAGAGTTAGAGGAAGAATGGTCTCGGCAAGATGAAATAGGGTCTAAATGCTGCTTGGTGGGGTGGCAAGAGAGTCAGTGGTCAGAAGAGGGTTTCTGGCTTTCACCCCTGAGGAGGGGCTCTGGACTCTGCAGCTGTCTTCAGCAAGGGTCTATGTATGTACCAGCTCCGAGTCTTTCCAGATCCTGTCCTGCTGTCCAAGGCAGATCGGCACTGCCTTGGATTACGATGGAAGGAAGATAACGTTTACCAATGCCACAACTCAGGAGTTTGTCTATGAATTCTCCTCTTCCTTTACTGGGAGAATTTTCCCTTTCCTGTGGCTTAATTGCATGAGATCCAGACTTACATTGAGACCTTGAGGGGAGACCTCGTGGGCACAGCTCTTGGTGATTTCACTTATTTTATTCCTCTACATCACTTCCAACTCTCTTCCTTGGCTAGACTGTCTTGCTGGGTTTCTGAATCCTCTTAGCTACCTGGAGCAATATGGTAGAGTCAGGGGGTTTTGTCTCTCTGCTTTGTTTCTAAAATGAATGGGGCTGGGATTTAGTTCAGTGGTACAGTGCTTGCCTAGCAAGCGCAAGGCCCTGAGTTCAATCCCCAGCACCCAGAAATATAAAATAAAATAAATGAAAATGATACTACTTGATCTTCCTTATCTACAGTACGAAGGTTATAGTCTCTTTAAAGTATTTATTAAAATGTATACAATTATCCATTATTTTCTTTAGGGTCTTTGATTTGGTCCTTTATCTGCCATCGAAACAGATGTATGATAGAGAGTGCCCGTGCTGTGGGACTGCAACCCACCACTACTGGCGACTGCAATGATTACAGTGTCCACCTGGATTTGTAAGGTTCCCCTGTCTCAGAATCGTTTCTGCCATCCTTCTAAGCAGTGGGGGAGAGAGTAAATATTTTGATGCAAATCACACCTGGCAAAGCATTTCATCTTTGTACATTCTGAGATTATATATACTGGTGGGAACTGGTTGTTTATTTTAACTATGTTCTTAGAACTTTTACAGAGAGGGGAGGGAACCCTGTGAAGCTTGGTGTACTTGAGTTTTGGGAAATCACTTAGTCCTGGTTAAAGTCTTATTATGTCAGCTAGGTTTTGAGATGGTAGAAATAGATATTTATCTTGTGGTTAAATCAGTAGTCTTCACTATAAACAGAAAACAAATGTGGCTAATTTTGGTAGAAGAAAAATCTGTTAAACAGTACTGGGGGAAGTAGAGAAGTGGAGTATAGAGAGGGAGGGCCTGTGTCTACCTGCTTGTAAAGTCTTTGTTTGCTGCTGCTGTGCTATGCAAAAGCCTGAGTAGACAGCAGTGGGAAGCTGCAGCATGTGGGAAGAGGAGGTGGAGGGTCACGGGGAGGCCAGTGGATGTGGGCTGTCAGTGTACAAACAACAGCTCACATGAGTAGGAGCTAGGGTTCTTGGGTTCAGAGGTGTCTTGGTCTCTTTCTGTTGCTATAACAAAGTACCTGAGATTGGGTCATTTATAAAGAATAGAAGTTTATGTGGTTTATGCTTGTGGAGGCTCAAACATCCCACCATCTGCTCAGCATCTAGTGAGAGCCTTATTGCTGCATCTTAACACAGCTGAGAGTGTCATACGGGGAGAGAGCAAGTATGCTGCGCAGGTATCTTCTTATAAAGCCATGAGGGCCACTGTGGGGCTCAACCTTCACGGCCTTATCTCATCCTACCTAGCTCTCAAAACCCACCTCCAAATACCATTCACATATAAATTTGGGGATTAAGTTTCCAACACATGAACTTTTTTTTTTAAATTTTAAACCAAGAACATGTATTGGTACATTCTACATACAATGGTCACATTCATTACATTAATTCTGTACCTATACATGATGTATCTTGGTTCTCCCCCCTCTTCCCCCCTCCCCTCTGCACCCTCCCTCCCTATTTACAGCAGGTTCATTCATCATTTTCCATATTTTCCCATTCCCCTCTCACCCTGTTGCCTTTCTGCTTTTCCCCTTCTTTCCTTCTAGTACTCCTCTCCTCTGCACACCATCCTCCTTTTATATAATATCTATTACACCTCTTTGTCCTTATTTACAATTATGGTCTTTCATATCAGAGAAACAATTCGATGTGTGCTCATGAGTGTCTGATTTATTTCACTTAAGAGTATGTTCTCAAGAAACATCCATTTATATATGAATGACTCTAGTTGTTCCTTTTTTATGGCAGTGTAGTACTCCATAGTGTAGAAAAACCACATTTTCTTTAGCCATTCGTTGGTTGTTGGACATTTAGGTTGTTTCCAAGACTTAGCTATTACAAATTGTGTCGCTATGAACATGGTGGTGCATACGTCCTTGTGGTATGACGATTTTAATTCTTCTGGGAAGATCCCCAGTAGGGGAATAGCTG
>PVJO010005963.1:0-15346 GCA_004026905.1 Hystrix cristata
AAAAAAAAAAAAAAAAAAAAAAAAAATATATATATATATATATATATATTTGTGTGTGTGTGTATATATATATATATAAATGATCCTGGAACATCTTACAGTATTAGAAAGTAAGTAACTTTTCAGAAAATAAAATGATGGGGCAGATCAAAGAGACACTAGTCCCCTACTGAAAGAGCTCTCAATGGCCCAAACTGGAACAATATGAGCAATTAAATAGCATAATATTAGATTACAAGGCTGGGCATGGTGGCGCATGCCTGTAATCCCAACACTTGGGATACTGAAGCATGAGGATCTCCTCGAGTTCGAGGCCAGCCTGAGCTACATAGTGAGTTCAAGGGCAGCGTGAACTATGTAGCAAGACCTTGCCTCAAATAGCAAAAACAAAACAAAACAAAAATTACAACTAAAAGTACAAAATAAACATCTACAAGTCTATGCTGATATATACAAATAGCTGAATAAATAAGTGGGGAGAAAGGACTAGTCATCCCCACAGAAAAATTCCAAATAATCTATTTAGATCCTTTCCTGATATGTCATGTTGATAGAATATAACCTTAATATGACATGATAAGAATGACATTACACCTCTGTGTCTGCCTCTCCAAAACTCATGAACTTCACTTAACCAGGAAGACAACATTGAAGAAATCCAAAGTGAAGGACATACCACAAAAAAAAAATCAAATCTGATCAGTATTTTTCAAAACTTTCATGGTCATCAAGACAAGGAAATTTTGAGAAACTATCACAGACCAGAACAGGTTAGAGACATGACACCTTAGTCTATTTGTGTTGCTTAAACAGACTGAGTTATGTATAATGAACAGAAACTCATTGGCTCACAATTCTGGAAGCTGGGAAGTATCAAGGAACTAGTGAGGGCCTTCTTGCTGTGTGGTGAGGGGCAGAAGGCATTACATGGCAGAAAGGCAGAGAGAGGATGGCAGAGAATGAGTGGGAACAGACCCAGTCCCAAAACAGATAGCAGCATTAGACATTCAGGAGAGCACAGCCCTTGTGACCTTATCCCTCAAGGCTCCACCTCCCAATACCATCACAATTGCAATTAAATTTCAACATGAGTTTTGGAGGAGACAAACATTAAAATCATAGCAAATGATGACTAAATATAATGTGACAAGGGGCTGGGGATTTAGCTCAGTGGTTAGAGTGCTTGCCTTGCAAACACAAGGCCCTGGGTTTGATCCCCAGAACCAAAAAAAAATAATAATAATAATAAATAAGTAAATATAAAGTGACATTCTGCATGAAATCCTGGAAGAACAACAAAAAAAAAGAGGATATCATTGAACCATCAGGGAAATGCAAATCAAAACTATATTGATATTCCATCTTATCTAGTCATAATGGCTATAATAAAAAAAATGTTGGTGAGGATGTGAAGAAAAAAGGAACATTTATATACTGTTGGTGGAAATGTAAATTAGTACAGTCACTGTGGAAAACAGTGTGGAGGTTCCTCAAAAAACTAAAAATAGAACTACAATGTGATCCAGCTATCCAATTTTTGGGTGTATCGGAAGAGAATGAAGTCAGCGTACAAAAGAAATATCTGCATTCTCATGTTTATTTTTTTAATTTTATTTTAATGGTACATTTTAAATGTACATAGTGATAACATTCATCATAGGAGATTTGTAACCTGTACATGACATATCTTGTTGCTTCTTTTCATTCTCATGTTTATTGTGATACTATTCACAATAGCCAAGATATGGAATCACCCTAGGTACCCATCAACAGACGAATGGATAAAGAAATTATGGTATATATATACACAATGGAATATTACTCAGCTGTAAAGAATCAAATCATGACAGCGGGGCATTGTGGTGCACACCAGCCTGAGCTACATAGTGAGTTCAAGGCCAGATTGAACTGCTTAGCAAGACCCTGTCTCCAAAAAAAAAAAAAAAAATCCAATCAAGGCACTTGCAGGAAAATGGATGGAACTAAAGAACATCATGTTGGAGTTAGGGATTTAGCTCAGTGGTAGAGTGCATGCCTAGCAAGTGCAAGGCCTTGAGTTCGATCCCTGGCACCCTCCACCCCCGCCCTGCAAAAAGAAAGGACATCATGTTAAGTGAAATGGGCCAGACACAGAAAGACAAGTATCACATGTCTTCTCTCTTACATGGAAATTTAAAAAACAAAAATAAAAACATGACTTCAAAGTAGAAGGACTATTAGGGAAGGAGAAGGGGACCTGTGGGGGAAAAGGTGGAAGAAGGGTGAACATGATAAATCAAGATATATGCATGATGTTTTACTGAAATATCACAGTAAAACCCATTAATCTGTACAATCACTATGTATTAATAGTTGGTTAAAATATAAAATATTATAGTTAATCAAAATATAAAAATTAAAAATAAAAGGTTATTGAGTGGGCTGGAAATATACCATAGCTCTGTGCTAAGAACGCTTGTCTAGCATGTGTGAGGTACTGGGTTTGATCTCCAGCATCTTAAAAAGATTTTTTTAAATATTGAAGAACTGGTGAAATCTGAATGAAGTATTAATTTAATTAATAATAATGCGTCAATAGTGGTTTCTAATTTGCAACACATATACGTGACATAGGACTTAAGGGAAACTAGGTGAAGGTATGTGGGAGTTCTTGGAACTACCTTTATGACTTTTCTGGAAATCTAAAACTATCCTAAAGTAAAAATCTATTTGCAAAATAGCATGATGGTACACATCTGTAATTCCAGCTACTCTGAAGGCTAAGACAGGAGGATAGCAAGTTCAAGTCCAGCTGGGGCAATTGAGGGAGACCATGTGTTATGGTTTGTATTTAGATGTCCCCCTCAAAGCCTCATGTGATCATACACGAGGTGCTTTCAGAGGTGTCTGGATCTAGAGTGTGCGATTACTAAATTAGTCCACTGATTGGTTTGGCATGATTCTGCTGGGATCAAGGTTGTGATACTAGGATTAAGGGTGCTGGGGTTAAGGGTGGGAGTGCTACCCACCCTAAGGGCAGGTAGCCTGGAGAAGATATAAGGGACAGAAAGAGGCTTGTCTATCCCCTTGCTTGCCCCCCGCCTTGCTTCTCTTGCTGCCTTCTGCCTGTCTGCCTGCCACCCTGCCTTGGATCCAGCTGGTTGTGGACTGAAACCTCTAAGAACTGTAAGCCAAACAAACCTTTCTTCCCTGAATTTTGGGTGTTGGGTATTTTGTCTCAGCAATGAGAAAAAAGTAACTAAGACACCATGCCTCAAAATAAAAAAATGAAGAGGGCTAGGGCCATAGCTTAGTGGTAGAGCACCCTCAGATTCCATACCCAGTACCAATAAATAAATAAATCACAGACCAGAGCATAACCCGAAGAAAAGCCCCGCTGTAAAAAATGATGTGGCTTCACAGATTTTAAAAACTTATAAAAATTCTGCTTTCATAATATATAGATTTTTAAATGTTTCATACATTTCCTGTATAATGTAACAAGCATTCCACTGTCATCTACCTGGACATCTTTTCCCGGTGTAATTACAAATTAGCTGGACTGTAAGATTTGACTGACCTACTTAGAATTTTGGTTCTTCCAATTGTTCATTAAACTTACAAACTAAATTAATGCTTGTTCTTACATGTCTTGGCAGAACAAATTAGACTATCCGAACAAATTAATAACCTTGGCTCCTAACTCCTGTGATTTTGGCAGGTTATGCTTTCAGCTTCCAAAGCCTACACACGGGGGAATCTCTGGGTAAGGATATCCTCTCCTATCCATAGAAACACGCACTTATCCTTAACGGGTGTGAGAAGAATGTCCCAGAGGAAGACCAGACCTCATCGCACCTTCTTGTCAAAGCAATGAGATGCTGGCCCAGTGCCCTAGTAAGAGACTTACATGGAAACATGAAATACAAATCCTCAGAGCAAGGAAGTAACTCATTTACTCATCAGCCCGCTAACACCCAGCTAAGAATACACCAATGACAGACACAGAGGGTTTTCAGCCTTACTTTAGGGCAAAGTAGCAACATGTTGTTAAACAGGAGGTGTAGAGATGTTAAGTAGATAAAACTGAGGAATTCTTGGAATACACAACTGGGTATTCAACAAGCACTTCAGAGGTGCTAAGCAGCAGGAGTAAATATGCATTTCATGAACAAGCGCTGACCTCTGCTCTCATTCACTGCCTCTTTTGGGACTAGCAGGGGATGTTAAAATGATTAAGATATAATTCATGTACCCCAGGCACTTGCTGTCTGATGCCTAGGATATGGGAAGTACACAAATAGTTATAAGAACAAAGTAGAAGTTAAAATGTGCCCCAAGAAAAGTACGAAATGCTCCTGGAAGTCTAAAAGGAAGACATTAACTCCAGTGAAGGACAGGGAAGTAGATTAGATTTCAAGATAAACTTAAATTGTGGTACAAAGGAGACAGATTTGGATGAGGGTATTACAGTATAGGCAAAGGGTCAGCCTCAGGAAAATCACTAAAGTTTCCCTATTTATCGAGGGTATATGTAAATAAGTCTTGGGAAATACGGCTTTAAAAAGGAACCAACAAGGACGTTTAGTCTAGGGGAGACAGTGCAAAGAAGAGCATGATGTTTGTGTGCACTTAACACACCTCTCCTCAGATTGCTCAGATGATAATAACTATTGTGAAGAAACCAGACACTTTAATCAAATGATGGGCATTAACACAACCAGTGAGGAGCAGATGGACACCGTGTGACTCTAGATGCAGCACCCTGAGGAGGATACAGCATCCCTTTTGTGGTTCTCCAACCAGACACGCATCACCTGAAACCAATCGTAAGAAAAATGGTAAAATAACTGGCTCGAGTTCTTCAAATATGTCAAAACAAATGTAATTACGATATATCACAAATATATACCAACAAAATTAAAAGACCACAAAAAAGTCATAAAAGACAAAAAAAGGTGAGTTCTTCCAGACAAAGCAAATTAAAGAAACATGGCTAAATGCAAAACCTCTTCTTGTACCAGATCCTGAACTTGAGGGGAGAAATGCTAGAAAGAACTATGTTGGAACAATTGACCAATTGGAATACACACACTATAATTTTTTTTAAGTATTGCATCTAAGACAGGCACAGTGCCCTATACCTGTAATCCTGGCTACTGGGGAAGCTGGAGCTGGAGGATCAAAAGTTCAGGGTCAGCTTGGACAACGTGGTGAGACGCTTTCTCAAAATAAAAGAAAAAAAATTCAAAACAGCTGGGGATATAGCTCAGGAGCAGAACATTTGTCTACCATGCTTGGGGCTCTGTAGTCAATCCTCAGTCTTGCCAAAAATTAAAAGAATTTTAAAAGAAGTATTTTATCTATAATGTTTCCTAAATTTATTAATTGTACTATGTTTACATCAAAGAATATCCCTATTTTTAGGAAAGACACACTGAAGGACTAGACGTAAATGGATACGCGGTACACCACCTACTCTCAAATGTTTTGCAAAAGTAATAATAACATGTGTATATGGAAAGAGAGAAAATGAATGATAAAACAAATGGTGCATAATGTTAAAAACTGTTGAATACAAGTAAAGCATATTTGGGGGAGGGGGGTGAGTCCCTGATTTCATTCCTGCTACTTTTCCATAGTTCAAATTATTTTACACATAACCTTAAATATCTCATTGTTTCGCTCATATGAGAAAACCAAAGTATAAATAAATTAAAGTGCAAAATAAATGATAGATAATAGAAAACAGAAATATAGATCTTTTGCAAATGGGAAGAGGACCAAGAGATAGAGGGAGAGGGGAGGAAGAGGGAAGGGGATGTAAAGAGATTTAAAATGTTTTATGTACATGTACCAAATGTAACCATTTGTAATTTAAACATGTACTTAAAAAGTATATGCCAAAAAGGGAAAAAAAAAAAAAGGGCTGGGGATTTAGCTCAGTGCTTAGAGTGCTTGCTTAGCAAGTGCAAGGCTATGAGTTCGATCCCTGGCACCAAAAAAAAAAAAAAAAAGAAAATTATATGCCAAAAAATAAAAAATAAAATAAAATTATTTGAAAGCATTTTTAAAGACCCTAAAAGTCAGTAAAATCAAACTTATTTTGATGCATAAAAGTTTCATTACCAAATTCTATTAAGGTATAAATATTTTTCTACTGTTGTAAATTACTACTTATATAATACTTGAAAATTCAGGATCTTCTTTTTCATTTAATATTGTCTTATTTAAATATTTACATATATCAATTTGACACATACTGTGTCAGCTTTCCATTACTGTAACAAAATACTTATGCTAACTTTAAAAAGAGGAAGGGTTTATTTTGGCTCAAAGTTTGGAGGTTTTAGTCCACAACTGGGCAGATCCATCGCTTTTGGGACTGTGGCAAGGCAGAACATCATGGAGGCGAGAGTGTAGCAGAGAAGACCCATCATGTCCAGGTGCAAAATGAGAAAGAGATCACATTCCACAGTCTGCTTTGGGGAAACATCCTTTTTTAGCACATGGTCTGAACTCCCACTGGGCCTCATCTCTTTATGATTTTACCACCTCCCAGTAGCACTGCAGGCTGGAACCAACCCTGTAACATATGTTCCTTTGAGGGACAGTTCAGATTCAAACTATATCATATATCAACCACCTTTACAAACTATATAGTTCTTTATCATTTAATCATCTGTTACTGAGCATTTCTCTGATTGCTAGTTTTCACAATTATTGTATCACTGCTACTAACATATCTGTAAAAACTACTTTATTTTTTTTGGTACTTTTTTCTGGGCATTTTAGAATAATTTTATACAGCAAGAGCTAAAGACCTATACTCTATTTTAGATGTCAAAATTATATGGATTGAAATCTACTCAAGCCAGAGAACATTTCCTATGCTTATAAACATAAAATAAGGTTCAGAATTTAATAATCAGCTTGTTGGTACCACTGCCAGACCACAGCTTCAAGCCACACACATGTACTCACATGTACACACAGGCACACACAAAGATGCCATTCGCCAAGTCCAGGATCAAACCAAACAGGGAAAGAGAAAGATACATGAGGGGCTGCACTGACAAACTATTACTGCCTCAGCTAGAAAGCTTTATGCAGCTACAACAACACACAGCAGATCAAACTTGCCCACACTCAAATGCTTTGGCTTTAGTAAAGGTCTTATTCTTATACAACTTCCAAGATTTAATACAGAAACTGCTTATTTTTTTTTTCTTAAGACATTTACTTTGACTATAAACATGGCTGGGGGCTGGAGGATCAAGTGACTGAAGAATAATTATTTATGTAATGATAATTATGTCAGGCTAAAGACCAAATTAAATTAAAGTTTGTTAACACAGAATGGCAATTAGCAATATCAGCAATTAGGAACTGATTTGTAAAGGATAAGAAGAGTTCAGGAATTTGTGAAAACTCTATTTCTGTTTTTAAGAAAATACACAAATATGCTAAGGTGTGTCTCTGCTGGGAACTATAAAATGTGTGAATACACAGAAAATTCAAACACTTGAATTTTTACCAATGCACACTAATGAGCAAAGACCAAGTTTTAAAAAGATGCCTAGTGCGGAAGAACATTCAGGACTAACAGGATCTACAATTGAGCTGTGGAGATGGTGTATGGAGGGTATATGGTGCTTCCGAAATTCTCAAACTGTTCACTTAAGATCTGTACATTTTATTCCGCCTAAGGTATATCTCAAAAAGCCTAGTAGAAAGCACAAACAAGTGAGCATCAGCAGACCTCCTCTATCCCTAACTAGTTTTCTGAGCTTCAGCAGCTCATGTAGCCTCAGTTTCCTCCTCTGAAAAGTAAGAGGAAAATGTTCAATGATTCCTGTGGTGGACTTACCATTGTGGTCATTTTGAGCAGGAACACCCAGCTGGACTGAGTTGGTGTGGCTCTGGGTGTAGAAGATCCACCTGAAGGTTATTGCTGACATGGTATAAAAGAGAACTGGAGCAGAAGGCTGTTTCCCAGGAGAAGCTCTGTTGTAGCTGGTTCTCTCAAAGGGAACCAGGCTGTTCTCTTCGCAGAAGGAGCTCGGGGCCTTGCTGTCATTGGGGATGGCTGCTGCTCACTTTGGGGAGCTCTGGTCTTCCTCTCTGCTCCAAGACTCATATCCTGGTTCCAGTATAGATTTCTTCAGCCTTTTAGTGCAGACATGATGTACATGGGCTATTGTCATGGGCTCCCAGCCCTTGATTGGATCTTTCGGGTCTCCAGTGCATAGGTAGATGTTCTGCTATCTTCCTGCATTTGGCTTGTGTGTGTGAATGCTGTGACTTGGACTTATCCTGTATTAAATCTGCTCTCTTGCAAACCATTGACTCTAGAAAGGTAACTAACACAATTCCCTATGAGCTTTAAGGGTCCAATTGATGATTTTTTTTAAAGCAGCAATGAATGTATGGAAATTATTAACCTGACTCGGGATTTTGACTATTTGAACTTAAAAAGTTTCAGTAATATTAAATTATACATGAATAAATTATTATTGTAAACAGAAATTTAAATGATATAGATAAGGCCAAAGGTCTCATTGGCTCCCTGCCCATAATCCTGCAGGGCACTTGTCTTTCCAGGTTGCATTATATTCTAGGCTTTCTTTGTTGCTGGGGAGGCAGTGTGGTTCCAGGCCTGTCCAAGAAGACTGTGGAGTAATGCTGCCCAGGTCTTAGCCCAGCAACACCATGGGAGAGTCTTGTGAAGTCGCCAAAACTTGCCATTCTTTAGTTCCTTATCTAAAAGCAGCAACTAAAATAGTGACCTCTCTTGAGGTTGTTGTACAGACTAGATATGGCACATATAAAGGACTTAGAACAGAGCGTGGCCTTCAGGAAATATTACTGATGAACTTCTTACTTTTTCATAATAAAAATATATGTCCTTATGTTTTCCAACTCAGTTGAAGAATAAGTAATTTAAACATGCATCCAAACTCAAGTCATTTGGTGCACAACATTTAATACAAACGCTGGAAAATAGATTTCATCTCTTAGAATATTTTATCATAGATCTTGAGTCAAAAGGGTTTATCAGTATCATCTGATACACTTGTAAATGAGGGAAATCAAGCCTATCGAAGTTCTGTTACTAACATTTTAGAGTTTAGTCAATGTTGGAAGTATTCAATGAATAGAAAGAGAATGAAAAATAAAATTCAAGCAAGCCACATCCAGCCTTATCTCTGTTCTGTCCCAGTACTAAAAACCAGTAATCACAGTACCTAGGGCCCCAAGGGCAGCTAACAGCATTACATATCTAAATACATTTGGTTCTACGTTCATGTAGGCCGTCCAATGTGCCACTCATTAGTTAATTAGCATGAACTCATTGACTATTCACTCTGATTTTCATCTCTTAATGTATAGTCTTTTAACAAAGGAAAAAGCCCTACCTGGTTAGATTCACATTTATTATTTTTATGACACAGAAAGACCTGGAGACTAAACTTTCAACTAAGGAAGAATAAAATACCATGTTTTCTTCCCCTGGAGCCCAATCAATTTTCACCTTTACACACAAGATAAGAGGTTTGCTAAAGGTACCTGATTCTATCTATGTGAAAGGACTATAACTGACAGCCACTTAATCCACAAATAAACAGCCTTAAATAATGAAAAGCCAAGGCCCCTGACTCCAGGGTGCAGAGTCCCTGCTCTGCTCTGTGAAGGCTGCTCCCTCTGCTGGGGTGGACCCTGCACTAGCAGGTGATCTGACAGCACCCCTGACAACTCCTCCAGCAGAGAGTGCACCCATGCAGTGCCCTGCTGGAGATGAGAGAGGCAAAGTGCAGGGAGAAAGAGCTGGCCTTGCCCTTTAGCCAGACCCAGGCATGGCTCCCCAGTCTTCCGTCGTATCAACACATTGCCAAGAGCAATGGTTGACCTTGGGTAGCACAGTGAACTCTGGCCCTAGTGGCGTGATTCAAAGGTCCCTCTGCCCCAGATTTCGCTTCACAATCCTTTAAAACTGCTTGATAGCCTCTTTCAGTTTAACAAACACTGCCCAAAAATATAAATGTCCTTGGAACAGTTCATTAATGTTGTAAATCATCAATCGGTTATTCCTGCTATGGCACAAGTTCATCTAGTCCTTTCTTACTTCCAGCTGGCTGACATCAAGTCTACAGGATGAGAATTGTTGGGTTATGTCTTATTATTGTTATTTTATCTTTTGACTCAACTTAGAAGAAAGAGTGATTTGAGAACAGAGAACCCTACCTTGAAAGAATGGGGAGAAACCTAAGGAGGGGAGTCACGAAGGGTGAAGGAGGAACCCAGGAAGTGAGTATGAACTCCAAAAAAGCCCCATTATTTCCCAACTTTTGGATCGAACGACTTCAGGAAATACCACTGTAGTTCTGAGCAATGATTTGGAGTTGCAGAAATTCTACTTTTCTTTCAAATTAATAATGCAATGATTGATAAGAAGACAATTCAGTGCATAAACTGAATTTAAAGGAGTCCAGTAACCACATGAAAAAAAGCAAAGGAAAAATTAAACACACACGCAAAAACCATCATGTACAAATTATAATTTAAGTGAAGAATGAATTCCTGAATTGCAAGTGACAGAAAATAACCCCATTCATAATTTGTTCCCTTTTCACTGAGGCAAAGTGAAGGTAGTTCTCTGTACAATAATTTTGGATAGAGAAGACTGTCTTCCCACAGTGGCCCACTCTACTATTCTGTATTTCATATAGGATATGTATGGTTGATTTTTGAATAGACTAAAGACAAGCCCTATATAACTGTCAGTCTTCTGAGGACAGGACTCTTGGTCAGCTCTCCTCAAATATGGGTTAAATCACCAGGTGTGGTGGCGCATGCCTGTAATCCCAGCACTCAGCAGGTTGAGGCATGAGGATCACTGTGAGTGTGAGGCCAGCCTGGGCTACACAGTAAGTTCAAGGCCAGCCTGGACTGCATAGCGAGACCCTGTCTCAAAAAAAACCAAAAAGTGTTAAGTCAGGCATGGTGGTACATGCCTTTAATCCCAGATACTCAGGAGACTGAGGCAGGAGGATGGTGAGTTCAAGGTCAGTCTGAGCAACATAGTGACTCCTGTCTCACAAACACACACACACACACACACACACACACACACAGGTTAAGCAAACCTATGTGCTGGTAGCTAAGGGCTGGCATCAAATAAATTAGTTAATTAGTTTCTTAAATCTGCTTGGAGCTTAGATTTTAAAAATCACTCGGGCTGTTTAAACCAGGTGGTCACTCAGAATTCTGACTCGGTAGCTCAGGAAAGATCCCAGGAAATTGTTTTTTTCATCGGCATGTCTAATGACTTCAATAATCAGGCAAATTTTGCAAAGATCAACATAAGAAGTCCACAATTTTTAGAAGAAAACTAGGAAGGAGAGGCCAAAGAAAGTTGCTTCTTGTTTGAATTTGGGAATATGCATTGCTGACCCTTTGGGGGATAAATCAGGTTGTTACCTTGGGCCCAATCCATTGTCTGCCTTCAGCTGAGAATTTTCCATGATGTCAACAAGACACAGGAATTCAAGATAAAGAGGATTCAACTCTCTTGTGCATGAAGGCCTATTAATATCCACAAGCTTACTAGCCTTATGGAAATATCTGATGAATATGTGTTATCAAGCAACTTACTATGGTATTTAACCCTACCAACACACACACACACATACACACTCACAAAAATGAATTTTGATATGTAATGATGCAGCCATAGTTCTGAGATTTATTATCTAACTAACACTTGTTAATGCAACAAGTTAAAATGTGGCTACTGCTATGAGATAATTTGAAGTACAATACTCAAATGGAATTCAACATTTTATAAGAATTCCTTTCTCACAACAGGTATCTGGAGTCCCATTCAATACCCTCACAAAATGCAGCCCAGGCCTGGAAGGGAATACAGAAAGATAAAAAGAGTAATTGTATGGAATGACAGAGTTCTAAATGAAGTTTCATTACATTTATTTCCTTTATTGTTATTTTAATATGGTCGTGATTGATAAAAAAAATTAGCAGTTATTACTGCATTACTTGTTATTCACTTGTGACTATTATCAAAAAGCAAATGAAAATATTTCTTAATGATAATGGAATCAGTTTAATAATTCCTCTATTCATGAAGATAATACATTTCATCAATAGATTCTTTTGTCATAAATTTCATTGTCCTTCATAAAAACAATATGAGGCACTGAAAGTCATGTCCCAATTTTAAAAACCTATTTTATACAAGAGGAAAATAGATCTAAATGCTTATTAAAATAGCACTGGGTGTTTGGAGAAACTTAAAAAATCCCACAGAAGTCTCAAGCAAACAGAAGGGGGTTAGGAAACAGAGAGGCATGAGCAAGGCCAGCCACCTGGGAATTTACTTTGAACGGGTGGTTTAACCTTACATTTCCCCTGCCTGAGGCCTGGTTCTGGACAGTTGGAGAGGAGACCATTTATTAGCTCTGGAACCTTCTCTCTAGGGCAGCAGGGCCCTCTGGCAGAAAGGTACAATTGGAACCTTCCCATCTGGGCCTTGTGGTCCTTTCACATCTTGATAAAGGGAGAAGAGCAAGTATCTACTGGTGGGCCTGGGAGAATTATCACAGAGGACACAGGCTCCTGAAAGAGAATGTCAATTGCTGATACCAAAGGGAGGAACTGGAGTCTAGGCCTGAGACAGTGGGGAGAATGGTGACAGTGGGGAGAAGGGAGGAGACAGAGGCTTGAAAGAGAAACCACGAGAATTTGTTGGTCTGTAGCTGCCAGCATGTCCTCAAGGAGGCTGATCCCAGGCAGGTTTGGCTGGGCTCACTCTGTACAGCTCATGGGCATTTTCTTGTTTGACCACAGCTGACCTAAGGACTGCTGCTTCCAGAGGTTTTGTCATGGAGACAGAACTGTGCAAACAAAGGCAGGTGCTCCAGTCCAGGCCAGCAGGAAAAACTGAACTTTCACATTCCTCCCAAAGTTTAAAAAATACAAGGGTTGTAATCTGGACTAAAGTTCAAGAGGAGTCTTTCTGTTCTTTCACTTAACTCTCCAGAATATGGCAGAGACCCTGAACAAGAACTTCTCTGATTAATATTTTTGCTACAAAGATTTTAGATTAAAAACAGTATTTCTCCTTTTGTATTTTGACTTGAGATTTAAAGTTCTCCTTTATGTTGAAGGCAATGACCAGGTTTACCCTTATACCTAATGACAAAAAGAAAACTGCTTTAATTCTAGAAATTATCTTCCCTAGAGTCAGTAAGAATTCTCCAAACTCTCGTCTAGAATACATCCCTGCATTTTAAATGAAAGACTCCTTACACCAAGGGTACATTTGTTCCATGACATCACAACCCCTTAGCTCAAATACCATCTCTCCCAGTTGCATTTCTTTATTATTTCTTTAGCACTGTAAGCAGCAATTTGGGATATTGGGGCATTCTGGAGGAATGTTAGAAACTAAAAAGACTAGATAAATGGTTAACATTTGAGGAGATGGGCAGAATCTATGCAAAGGCCATAAACTTGAACAGGTAGTATGCTGCAGTGTTGTTACACAGTAAACCATAAGTTTTCAGTACTGAACACTTACCTTGAGTTGTCTGTAAGTATTCTGAATGCTTCATCTTACCCAATTCTCATAACCACCTATGAGCTTGACATTATTACTCTTTTTGAATTTAAGGAAACCAAGGCTAGAGATTGGATTAAGGTCCAAGGCCACACAGCTAGAAAGTGGCAGATCCAGGATTTGAACTTTCCTGACTTCATAGTCTGTCTGCTCAGCTAGCAGCCTTCCTGCTCCCCATCAGTGGAAGATATTAAATGCTCTGGCTAATCTCTTGCAAGAAACCTTCCTGGCCAGCGTCTCTGCCCTATCTCCTCTACTCTAGATCCAATCCCGTCCTCTGTGTTCTCTTAGCTCTTTATCAGTGGTCTCCTAACGGGGACTGCATATCCCTTGAAGACAAGGTCCATGGCTTATTTATCTTTATAACCCCAGCACCTATCAGGGTGACTGGTAGAGAGCCAGAGCTTACAAGATGTTGAAACAAGAAACATCTAGGGACGTGACCATAATTAAACATTATTATTCTCATGTGGAAACTAATATTATATACTTATCCTTTCATGTTATATAATTGGCATTACTATAATTATCCTTTTCTCTAACATAAAATTGATGAATCGATTTTATTTTCAGCCTTCACTTTCTGTCCAACAGTTCTGTGTTGAATTAGGCAGGGAAATGACATTTTAGGTGGTCACTGAGTAAAGTTTAAAACATCTTCCTATATTTTTCAAACAAGCTGAGAAATCCTTTGTACTCAGTATTTCTGTTGGATGAAGCTAGGGTTCAATGTATCAACTCTTTTCTGCTTCTAAATTATTTTATTATTAAACTAGAAGAGGTCCTAAAAGTGTGACAATGCATAAGAATTCATATTCCTCCTACAAAGTCTGAGTCCCCCAGCCCTAAGCATCATTGAGGGTGGGGATGGAGATCTGGTTCGAGAGAACTGTCTTATCATGTAAAACTGGCCCAAAATGTCTTTACAGTTCCCATTTTTTATTTCTATAGAAAAACAGCAAAAATGGCTATGACAACTTTAAGTAAAATTCTCATTATAGGTAAAGAAAATGCCACAAGTTAACACAAAATGTTTGCATAGTTTCTGAATTAAGTCAAACAAGATAAAGAAGCATCCAAGGTAAGGCTGCCACACACCCTTTCCACTGGTACTCAGGTATATTTGATTTTTAAAACAATTTTTTAGAAATTGTAATCAAAGTCAATCGTGGGCAAAACTGGATTCTTGCAATAAGCACTTCCTCCATTTCCTCCTTCAAATATCCATAGCAGGGCTGTACCAAGACATTTCCATACTCTACTGTTTTCGTGGTCATTAGGAGATCCCTTTCTCCCCCACCCCACTCAAGATGCAAATATACACACCAGTGGGTCACAGGGATGGTCTGAGGTGAAGATGAGAAAAGAGAAGAAACAGAGTTTTATATACTTTACATGCAGGACCCACTGTAAATACATAATTGTGTATGGGAGAAAATGTCTAGTTTAGAAATTATATGATTAGGTAGGTACCCAGTCTGTTTTGTGCCTTACAAGATAGATATGTGACCTTAGGGAAATTACTTAACCTCTGTCAGACCATTTTATTGGTTCTAAATGGAGACAGTCCCTACCATAGCTATGGCACAATGCAGTGAGGAGCTGATGAAAGAATGAGCGCTTGTGAGAGCAGCTTATAAACCAGAGTGCTTGAAAGTGGTGACAGGGGCTTATTTCCTCCCTTGCTGTCACAGCTGAGGAATGCTCTGGACTGTCAGGAGGAAGGGT